>PIJE02000927.1:81230-173027 GCA_002895965.2 Coryphaenoides rupestris | reverse complement strand
ATGGGGGAGAGAGGGGGCAGAGGGGGAGAGGAAGGGGGTTCTTGCTGGTCAGGTGGTTAGAAGGACCAGTGAAACATATACTCAATAACAACTTTAAAGAAAATACTATGCACATAAGAGAATAAGAAAAGACCAACATTGAAGAGAAGAAACCTTTTCTCATTTTTCATCACACTTTATTTTTTAAAATTTTAAATTGCAATATATAAGCCTATAACAGGATGCCATTCATTGGAATAGGCTACATTATTAGAATTCACACTATTTGCTGGTTTTTATTTCAGTATTGCATATTAGTCAATTAGCCGACGACGACGACGACAACAAACAATCTTGTGAAACGTCAGCGACCCCTGCTGGACTGCTGGCATAAATAATATATTTCCAACCCCGACCTTTGACCTTTGACCTGTCGCTATTAAAAAACAAAGAGACAGATTTACAAAACACTAATACAAAAAAACAGCTAGCACGGTCATACATATAATGTGCGATCATAAATAAAATAAAATACAATAAAATAAAAACAAAACAAAAAAAACAAACATTGAGCGTCGTGACCTCTAAGCCGCCATATTGGACCGTCTGCGCATGCGTCGTGTGTGCTTTTTTCCCCCCCGGAGGACCGGAGACGAGGTCGAATTTGAGCGTTTCGGTGCGTTTCTTGTGTCTGTTTGACATTAAGGCACAATGCCGGACAAAGAGGCATACCCGGAGCCTCCCACACAGACGCCGGCGGAGAATAAGAAGACGAGCCTGCCCAACCCGGCGCTGATAGCGTCTCAACTCTTCTACTATTCGGTGGACCTCCCTGTCACCGCATTTAGAGGTTGGTGTGACTTGTGAGGCTCAGTGACTTGTGAGGCTCAGTGACTGACTTGTGAGGCTCAGTGACTGACTGTGAGGCTCAGTGACTGACTTGTGAGGCTCAGTGACTGACTTGTGAGGCTCAGTGACTGACTTGTGAGGCTCAGTGACTTGTGGGGCTCAGTGACTTGTGAGGCTCAGTGACTGGGACAGCAGACTGCAGCTCTTCTCTTTGGGTTGTGATCACCTGCCCACTCCCATGCACATAACTACATTGATACAACATTTATTTACATTGCCTTTTTTATATATGCCCATTTGCTTGCTGTTTATCTGCCTATCTGCTCATATTTCCCATTTCTCATATTTACAATTCCCATGCATATTCCCCAAAAGCTGCTCCTTTTGCTGTAAAGACTGCAAATAGTGTGGATATTTATTGCATCTTGAATGTCTTGTGGTGCTATTGCCTTGTTGTTGTTGATATGCCTACTTGTTTATATGCCTTTTGTTGTCTATTTGCCCATTTGCCCCTTGCTGCTTGCTGTTTATCTTCCTATCTGCTCATATTTCCCATTTCCATATTTACAATTCCCATGCATATTCCCCAAAAGCTGCTCCTTTTGCTGTAAAGACTGCAAATAGTGTGGATATTTATTGAATCTCTTATGGTTGTGTGCTACTCTCCCTCCCTCCCCCAGAATGCATTGAGAGCATCCGGTCCGGCAACAGGCCCGTCTACTACCACCAGAGGTTCCGCCGTGTCCCCGACCTGACAGACTGCGAGGAGGGCGACTATGTCTGCTACTATGAGGCCGAGATGCAGTGGAGGAGAGACTTGTAAGTGTCTTTCGTCCCCGGGGACCCTTGGCCAACTCCTGATGGGGCGATCCAGTGAGGATGGGGATGCTGGGATGTTCCCACCATGAATATTGACCAGTAAACCAAAAAGTGTATTCATATCTAATTCTTGTTATTAATGACTGATCTCTGTTGATACATGTGCATACTACCTCCATACTTTTACACACTGTAGAGATGTACTCAATGTGGGCGGCAGTAGCTCAGGAGTTAAGAGAGGTTGTCTGGCAACAGGATGTTTTCTGGTTCGATCCCTGGGATCCCCCTATAGCCAAGTGTCGAGGTGTCCCTGAGCAAGACGCGTTGGTTGTTACCTTGCATGGTTGACACCGCCGTCGGTGTATGAATGGGTGAATGTGAGGCAATATAAATGCAATCCATTTACCATTTACACAATGCTTGTTGAGATTTGTTCCCCATGTCCGTATTCATGTTCAAAGGAAAATAATCTCAGATCTACCGGTTTTAATTGATGTATTATATTTCTGGCAACATAGCCTCAGTTGACAGTTTTCACCACTCTGTGCCACATTTGTTGCTCCTCACTCTGTCCTCTTTGTGCCTCATCTTTCATCTCTCTCTCCCCTAACCCCAGTAAGGTGGACCAGGAGATCATGGGGGTCATCCAGGACCGCATGAAGGCCTGCCACCAGAGGGAGGGGGACAGCGTCACGCAGAACTGCGCAAAGGAGATCAAAGACTTCCATGACACCACAAGGGCCTTCCTGTGTCGCTGTAAGTAACCCGTGATGTGATGAGGGAGAGGGACTGTCTGATGCTGTGTTCCTCTAGAGCTTGTATGGGGTTGGCATGTCACACATCCTGACCCAAATCAAGTCAAGATTGTATCAAAATATTTTTGCCGTGTTGTGATATTTAAAAATGCTTGGTGTGTCTTCATTATTGGATTCTTATGGGCCAACTATGACAGAAAAACATGGGTTGCAGTCAAAAAAAAAAATATTTCCTAACCACTTTTCCTTGACTTTGATGCAAAACATCATGAAGTCAAGGAAGGATGTGAAGGAGAATTCATAAGGACTTTCATAAGGAAAAGACAACCACGGTGCTAACAGAATCCGACTGCTCTTACACGAGGCTATGTATTATGCAACCGCAGATGTTATGGACGTGGGTCTGCTCCTGTGGTGACAATATTACTTCATTACCAAGACGGGAATTGAAATAAAAAGAAATATAGGCTCCCGTATACCAGTCACAAACGTGAGCTTGTCACATTGAGAATGGTCACGCTCAACCTCCTGTCCTCTATTAACGACATGAATTTGAATCCGCTCCTGGATGATCGTTTGTGAAGCATTGCATTTACACTCAGGGTTTGATTCCAACTGTGCCTCCCCATGCAAGGAATCTATCCACTTTTGTTATTGTTCAACACTTTGAATAAACACATCCACCAAAATGCATTATTATCAGCACCTCTCCCCTACTATAGTCATTATAAGCACCCTCTGAAACGTACATTGTCTTTCATTTCTCTGTTTCAGCATTGCTAGAGACAGCTTTGCATCTGTTTAAGTATGTAAATGTCATTTTCCACCTTTTTGCAGATGGAGACTTAGGAGCGTATGGCTCTGGAAGGAAGTGTCTAATGAAGCAGAAGGAGAGGATGATTTATGGCAAGAATCTTTGAAAACTATAACTGTACTCTGTCTATAACGGTCTCTACCCCATGTGACAACTGTAAAATAAACTTTATGGGATCCATTAATATATCTGGTTTCAAATTTGTTCATCCTTCAATTATGTGGCTTTAGAAGTCTTTTCAACCAGTCCCAAAATAGGCCTTTATCAGGTGGACTCGGGGCAAAAACAGGCAAATCTACAGAGCACAATGCCAGTGCCCATCAATGCCATGCTACACCCGTGTTCATCCCTACAACTGTGAGCCCAATTACTTGACAGGGACAGTGTACTGCTTAGCCAAATGCCAATTTACGTCTGTAGTCCCTGGGCAGGAAACAAGATTTGCCACCAATTAAAGCTATTGCTGCAAGCTTATTGTCATCTCACCATGAACATGCTTGAACTACCAACTAAAGTAGCTGGTACATACTTGACATGGTCACAATGCATCATTCCTTTGACAGGAACTTCTGTACATACAAGGAAATTGCCAATCGATGTACATAAGAAACTGTTTAGTTTTAAATCGGCCTACTTCCAGCCAATTTTCGACAATAGTTTTAACATGTCAACTCAACCTTCTATTATTGGTAGATTAATACCAATTTGTTAAGCAAGACAATTTGATTCATATACAAGGGAGTTCTATTAACTTTCTTGAAGGTGGAATTAAGATCAACATGAACTGTAGAAAAGGTTTTGGGCTGGTCTTAGTGGGTCAATTTACTAAGTGACATGCAAAGTGTGGATAATTAAATATTTTCAAGGTTTTTGATTACATGTATTTAAAAACGAACATTATTATTGTCTCAACCCAGAGCTCAAGATTCAAAGTATCACAGACAGACTTGTTCAAGTGGTGTTCATGTTTTATTCAACAAAGCCACTGTACAAAAGACTTTAGGAGGCGGCAACTGGTACAGGTGCTGCGTTCCTCTGCACGGCGACCCTGGTGTGAGTCTTGGCCAGATGGTCGGTGAACTCCTGCAAGCATAAGAAACAATTAGCATCCTCTGCACCACCAGCACAGTAAACGTTAAGAAATGACCCATATGGGCTGGGTACGGACCTGGTAGGGAGACTTCGTGAAGACAGTCTCCTTCCAGAGATCAGGGGTCAGGTAGCTGTAGGTCTTGGAGATGGCGTCAAAGGTAGCCTTGGCTGAGAATAATAAAGAGCAAAGATTATTAGTACAGCCTTTGGAAAAGTGAGGTTCAGCAGCACTTGATGGCAACATGGTGTCGGGCACACAACAGGGAAACAGAAGTCACCACTGTGAGATGCTTCTGGCGTGCACTAAATATGCCCGTTACTCTCTCTCCGTTTTAAGACAGTTTCGCCACAGCAGAGGCGAAGCTGGGCAGAGCAAGGAGAACCACACATACACCATCTTCCGTGCAAACCTCATCCAAACCAAGGAACCTTACCGAAGTTGCCAAGGGTGGCGGTGCAGCCTCGGGCAGAGGTGTAGCAATCGTCGATACCGGCCATCATGAGCAGCTTCTTGGGCACGGGCGCCGACACGATGCCGGTACCGCGGGGCGCAGGGATCAGACGCACCAGGACCGAGCCACAGCGGCCCGTCACCTTGCAGGGCACGGTGTGGGGCTTGCCGATCTTGTTGCCCCAGTAGCCCCTCCTGACTGGCACGATGGACAGCTTGGCCAGGATGATGGCGCCGCGGATGGCGGTGGCCACCTCCTTGGAGCACTTCACGCCCAAGCCCACGTGGCCGTTGTAGTCGCCGATGGCAACGAAGGCCTTGAACCTGGTGCGCTGACCGGCCCTGGTCTGCTTCTGGACGGGCATGATCTTCAGCACCTCGTCCTTCAGCGCGGAGCCCAAGAAGAAGTCGATGATCTCTGACTCCTGAAACACAAAAAAAGGCAATCATTTTATTAATCCGGGGGTCTTCATACAAATTAAACTTCATCCGCATGGATGATCTGGCCAAGAGGACAGCACAGCATGGGGGTAAACACAACAGAAGCAGGTAATCGGGCAGCAGTAGCTCAGTAGGAGGTAAGAGCGGTTGTCCCCGGTTCGATCCCCGGGTTCCGACCTAGCCAAGTGTGGAGGTGTCCCTGAGCAAGACTGACGTGTTGGTTGTTACCTTGCATGGTTGACACCGCCGTCGGTGTATGAATGGTTGAATAGTGTAAAGCACTTGATAAAAGTGCTATATAAATACAATCCTTTTCACTCAACATGGCGATTTAAGTGCAATTGAACAATTGCATGCAGACAGTCGCCAAAAGCATGTTCCAATGTATAGCATAAGCCTCACATTCATCTTGCAATATTGTTTCGAGCAACTGAATGGTGATTTATTGACAGGATAATTACCTTGATAGGCAGGGAGTACAGGTAGATCTCCTCAAGGGACTTGATCTTCAAGTCCTTGACAAGGCGACCCAGCTTGGTGACGGGCACCCACTGAAACAAAAAGACAGACAATCAGCCACTCGGGTCTTGGAGGAAGTCCTGGCATCATCATCAGTGACACGGGGCATAATGGATCCACTTTGACCGTCCAAAAAAAGACACGTTCAAGTCGGGCTTACCTCCTTGTCCTCGGACTTCCCTCTGGCCCCACGGCCCCTGCCGCGGCCTCTCCCGCGTCCACGGCCCCTGCCACGGCCGCCGCCTCCAAAACCTCCACGGAAACCTCCTCTACCACCGGCGTCGTCCGCCATTTGCTGTTCGACGGAGACATTGAGATAAGCCGAGCAGCCGAGCGAGTCACAGTAATGACATTACACATGCGCTCGGAACACCCATCAGCATCGCCGCCATATCGACCGAAGTATTCCTTATACATTTTTTTAATGTATCAATACATATGATGGTAAACATATCAGTGACATAATTAGAACACAATCGCGATGTTTGGGACCAGGATGAATGAGATTAGTGTAGATGTTGGCAGGTAGTCAGTGTGGCGTCGCACTTACGTGATCAGTATAACAGGAAGAAGAACGTACGAGAGTTCCGCTCTGTATTTAGCTTGCGTTGTTCTCGCGATATTTCAGTGACGTGGTTTTTGGCACCTCTGCTGGTAACAATAAAGAACTACAACAAAGACTAAAACAATGGCTTGTTACACTGAGAAATGACAGAAAAATAGACACTGAACATTATGATGAATGAGTATTTTATTGAAAAAAGAAAAAACATTGGAATATGTTACTGCTTTGTCGATCAAAAACACACCTTTAAAGTTGCATCGTGCAAAAATAAAAAGGCCAGTGCTGAAACCGGTTCTAGAGGTCCCCTGAGATAAATATAGTCATATATAGCATGGCCAAGTGTGAGTTGCACTTGCACACCAAAGAAACCAGCGATCAACATGTGTTGGGTAAACTAAATCATACAAGACACTGAAAAAAAATACCACACTACACGTTTGATCCAAAATAAATAAAACTAACACCTTTTCATTGACAGAGACAAACAGATTGATTTTCCCCCAAAATCAATGTATTAACTTCTGATTTTATGAAAGGTGAGGAAGCAAGGTGTTATGCAATACATAGGAGGAACAAAACCCATGTATCTTACTCCTATCTTAGAATGGCCATGAAGTGTGCATTGCAATTTATGCATGTTATAAAACATCCTCCACCCGTAAGGCACCATATATCTTTTTTGTTTACTATTTCACATCATCATATAACATGTATCTCACTGTACATCCACCAAAATGACACGTATCAAAATCCCCCCAAAACACACACACGCACGCACGCACGCATGCACACACACACACACACACACACACACACACACACAACCCAACAGTGAGCCCTCCTCCTCCTCCTCCTTCTCCTAATCACGAGCCACTGGTGCTGGTGCTGCTGCTGCTGCTCTCCCCCCGGTTTTCCACCACCTCCTCCGCCTCCTCCACCTCCACCTCCTCCACCTCCTCCTCCACCTCCTCCCGCAGGTCATCCATGACGTCCAGGCTGTCGCAGATCAGGCCGATCTGCCGCTTCATGTGCGCCATGGTGCTCTGCATGCGCCGCATCTTCCGCTGGAGCGTGGCGGCGACGGCGCGGTGGTTGCGCTGCCGGTCGGTGTACTCACGCCTCAGCTCCTGGTAGCAGTTGTGGCGTGCCTGCGTGCGGTGGGAGAGCACCGCGCCACAGCCCATGTGACACGGCTCCCGCCAGTACTCGCAGTGGCGGGCGTGCGTGTCCAGGTCACGGCGCAGCAGCTGGGCGCGGCAGCCCTGGTACGGGCAGGCGACCAGCTCATAGGCGCAGCTCATGCTGTGGCAGTACTGCTCCGCCAGCGGGAAGGTGTCGGTGCAGCCGCGGATCTCGTTGCGACACTGCAGGGTTGGACGAAGCGCGGGTACACACCATCTTAGACACGGAATACAGTATACTCTATATTCTATATGCTAATATATAGATCATATAGCATCGAGTATATGTGCTATGAAAGTGTTAACGTGAGATAGATCTCGATCCATTTAAGAGCATACAATTCCCTATGTTATGCTAAAACAACAGAAATGCAAAAGGTTGAAAAGGTGAAGAGGTATAAACTAATCATGTGACATGTCATGTGACAAGACCAACTCATAATCTCACCGTGTCTCTGTGTAGTTACCTGCTTTTTTTGAGCATAGAAATTCTGCATCATCGTCTAAAGGTAATAACATAGTTGTTGTTGTCGCGTTGTTCTTGCTGTTAACGCTCCTGTGTGCTTTTCCTACCTTAATCTTCATGCGGCCGATGGACTTGCTGAGCTTAAACATGACAAAAATCAGGCTCTGGTTGACAGCCTTTCTGCAGCAAGGGCACGTCTCCTGCCTGCAGGGGAATCACCTTTAATTGAGCACTTTAATTGAGAACTTGTTCCTACTACTGTCCAGTCATTTAGCAGACACTTTGATCCAAGGTGACTTACATCACGGATGAGCATTGTAGGGGGTAAAGGCCTCTGTAGGCTCAGGGAGGCCCACAGCAGGTAGGCATGTGAACAACTGCGGCGGACATCGGGGTTCGAAACCCAGAAACTTTCGGCCGAGGCTGTCACCCCAACATCCCTGCGGCCCCCCAAAATAGCGCACAATGTAATAATCGGTGACGATCGCGGAGGTTCTGTACTGTACCTCTTCAGCCATTGCAGAATGCATCTCTTGCAGAAGATGTGGTGGCACGCGGCCCTCACGGGGCACCGCAGGACCCCCTGGCAGATGGTGCAGATGAGGTCGTAGTCCGGCGTGTCCACGAACAGCTCCACGTCGTAGCCCCCGCTCTGCGCTGACGACTCTGAATCCGCCTGGAGACGCAAATGCATTTATTCAGAGTTAGTTACTGGCCTCTCACTGTGTTCAAATGTGTACTGTTAGGGAACATGCTGGTGTGACGTACATTGTGTTATTCTGTTGTTCATATTTTAAATTATGAATTGTGTGTTTATCTAAGGCTTGCTTATTCCGTGTACGTTTGTGGAAACACCGACTACTACTATGATACACACATGTCATAGTAACGTGTCACCTGTCAATTGTCAACCTGTCATTGTCAAGGCGAGAAGTGAACAATAAGCTCTTCTGGAAACCAAAGCCACGTGATCATAACATGTGATTAGAAAAGTAACTGTTCAAAACAAAATTGTTATCTATTTGTTAACAATGTTGACAATTTTGGAAGTCACTCCGGGCGAATCATGAATGGAAATTGAAAATGTAACAAACCATAACTTGCTTGAAAAGTGGAAACAGAAATGTGAACAAAAAGTCGGCGAACAAAAAGTCACAAAATACACGATCAGTGCAATAAAACAATAATAAAATGTCCCAAAAAAAACATCCACATTTACTCTTAACTGACGAGCGAACGAACACACACAGTGCGGTACATTTAAAGTATCGATCTATGTCATTCGAATTCCTAATTCTATATTTGTTTAAACGAAGTCACCATAAATAAAAAAGAAAAAAGAAACTCACCATAACAACAATCTCCGCTTTGTGATCAGCCCGTTTCCATGCCTGCACAGCACTGCTCTCCGTATCGCTGGCCGTCACACGTCACCCAGAGGCTCCTCACACCCCCGCTATCAAAGGGGACACATGCATGAACCTTCCTCCGCATGGAGTCAGGGAACATGCGCGTTAACAGACGCATCTCCACCTCCCTTACGATATCATATCCAAGCCACGGGAGGAGAGAGTTCTCCATGTGAGGCCATCTTCTGTCCTGTTCTAGCATCGGTGAACAGTACACACACACACCAGTCGTGTACAGTACACACCAGTCGTGTACAGTGTGTGTGAGAGAGAGAGAGACTCGTGTTAGATACCACGTCTCCAGTCCAGCAACGTCCATGGCTCTGAATCCAGGGGCGGCGCCCAGGGATTTTGGGGGGCCCCGTGAAAAGAGAGCATACAGGGGCCCCACCACGGCCGTTTGTTTAAGTAGGCTGTTTATTATGTAAGAGGGTGACAGGGGCCCTCCAAAGTATTTTTTTGTTTTATTCTTTTTGATACAAATGTCAGTCTATCAACCAATTTATTTAGCCAAGTTGACTGTAGTTATGTCACTAATTACTTAGAAGAAATGAAATCCAAATAAAAAACTATTGAGCCCTGAGTAGTCAGTCCCACTTTCCCCTCCAGTCCGACGCCCCTGCTCTGAATAGATGTGTTGAATGTCAAAACAAGACCGTGACGTAATCATTTAGAAGGGAGAATTAATGATTACGTCTCTGACGATGAGAGATCTGGGAATTGTATTTCACGTGTGGATTACTTATTCACAGTGATGTAGAATGGCTCATGGGGTCGATGTGTAATATACAGTATATTTATTTTAAATGTATGAATCACTAACAAAGTCACATTATTATTATTATTACCCTTTTATTACACTTCCATTATTGCCAAATTGTTTTTGCTGACTGAATATCTTATCTTACCTATATTTTGATATTGTTATACTTCTCCTAGGACTTACTGTACATTTGTTAATCTGTTATATTATTTGTATTATTCTACTGTTTATTTCTCTATTGTTTTATTCTATTGCTATGCAACCTGGCACAAGAATTTGTGCACTTCGGATCAATAAAGTTCTATCTTATGTCTTTATAATAAGCAAAGTTTGAACCAATCACAGCGTCGTGCGGACCCCGAGCTCCGATGACGTAGAAAGTGCGCGACTCTCACTTCTCGACATGTGGGATTTGTTGACGTGCGGACATTTGTGCATTTTGCAAATATAATACATAATAGATAATAAAAGAGTGCCCACGTTGCGCATAACGCGTCTATTTACAAGTCGATTGAGGGGGGAAAAATGGCAAATACCGGCCTTCACTTCAAAACAAAGTAAGTTTAATGATTTCCACGTGTAGACGGATTGAAGACCTCGCTAACTGGCTAACCAGGCGTCCTGTCAATGAAATACAATCAAATATACTCACATGTGCTACTTTTCTCACGCAGCTATGTCGCTTCCAATAAAATTGAACCGTTTTATAAAGGAGGGAAGGTTCAGGTTAGTCCTTCATGTTCTCTGAAACACCATAACAGACATGTGATGACTGACCCATTGAGTACTGCTGTACAGGAAAATAACATAACATCACATGAGCCTGACTTCTCTTCATTTTTCTGACCTCTTTCAGATCAGCAAAGATGAAATGTTCATCTTCTGCACTTGTGGATCCCGTGTCAATGTGTTGGAAATAAGCACTGGGAAGATTGTGCACAGCATTGAGCAGGTTAATACAGATGTGCTGCATTTAAACAATACAATATATAAATATATATATATATATATTATATATCTATATATATATATATATGCACTTACATCTCTTTTGAGTGTATATTACATTCTTTTTCTTAAGTGTCATTTTCCTTTAATTGTATCCTAGGATGATCAGGAGGACATCACCTCCTTTGCGCTCAGCGATGATGATGAGGTAAACACACACACACACACACACACACACACACACACACACACACTGATGATGTGCTGATGTGTTTTCTTTTAATCTTTATTATGTATATTGTGTTATCTGTATTATGTATATTGTGCCATTCTCAATATATTGTAACGATCCCCGGGGTGAGAGAATGAATGTCCAGTCAGGATTACACTTTGAACAACTTGTTTATTAGTAACAATGATTTCACAGGTTACTGTCTGGCCGTAACCTACGCCAATCAAACCCAGCCTCAACTAAGTCCCTCTGTGTCTGCTGCAGTTGCTGGTGACGGCCAGCCGGGCCTTGCTGCTGAAGCAGTGGGACTGGAGGCAGGCGCGGTGCACCCGCTCCTGGAGGGCCATCCACACCGTACCCATAGCCAGCATGACCTTTGACCCCACGTCCACGCTCCTCGCCACAGGTCGGCACACGGGAGTAGCACATGAAGCTGCGCTACACCTGCTTGTGTTCGCTATGCGCTGTAGCTGAGGCCTATAGTTTGTGTCGGCTATGTGTTATAGCTGCTGCCCTTTAATCAGTTTCATGTGTGTTATACCTGTGTCTCTACCTGTGCTGGTATTAGCTATGAATTATACCCGTTGTCTATAGTTAGCTATAGTTAGCCTATGCCAGTGTTGATATACCTAAAGTGTTGTGTTGATATTGACCACAGTCAGTGTACCGTCCATTCACTGTGTTCTGCCCTTGGGCTGCTGTGCTCCTGTTGCAGGTGGTTGTGACAGCACCATCAAGCTGTGGGACGTTATAAAGCAGTACTGCACCCACAACCTCAAGGGCTCTTCAGGGGTTGTTCAGTAAGTGGCTGCACTGATGGAAATGAATGCTTAGTCGTAAGTTTTGGTTGTTCAGTTTTGTGAGATACATGTAATCATTTGTAAAAAAAGGTTATTTAAATTATTATTATATTATTGTTATATGTTTGTTTAATTGTTTTTTGAAAGCATATAATTTTGTACTAAATATGAATAACAAAGGCTCATTGCTACTCGTGTCTTGATTACTTGACTAATATATGTTAATATTAGTAATATTAATAGTGATCCAATCTCTGCTGGATCATTCAGTCTCCAGCCTGTCATTAATCCTGATAAAATACTTAAACTTACAATAGAAATACACATGCAACTAACAATACGAATAATAACAACAACAACAACAATGCAAACACAATTGATGACACTGTGTTGTCTTCCATGTGTGCAGCCTGGTCCAGTTCCACCCGGACGCGAACCTTCTTCAGCTCTTCTCCTCCTCCGGGGACTGTGGCATCCGCATGTGGGACCTGCGCTCCAGCCAGTGCCTCTGTGTGCTCCAGAGCCACTTCAGCGCCGTCACCTCGTTGGCCTTCACCCCCAACGGGGACACCATGGTCAGGTACGCCAGCACCCGGGGAACGGCCCTCCCCAAACCTGTTTATGGGCCACAGGCTCAATGGCATGGCAGTGCATTGCATTCGGTGGGGGTGGCTGTAGCTCAGGAGGTAAGAGCGGTTGTCTGGCAACCAGAAGGTTGCTGGTTCGATCCCCGGGCTCCACCTAGCTAAGTGTCGAGGTGTCCCAGAGCAAGACGCCACCTAACCCTAACTGCTCCTGACATGTTGGTTGTTGCCTTGCATGGTTGACACCGCCGTCTGTGTATGAATGGGTGAATGTGAGGCAACTGTAAAGCACTTTGGATAAAAGCGCGAGATAAAATGCAATCTATTTACCATTTATCAACACTATGTAGGATAATCAAACGCCATTTGATTATCTTGCATGTGTTTCATTATTGTTTCACGATTAATATTAATTCTAACAAAAGTCATGGTTGCAATGTGATTTATCGTTTATATTGCAGACGTCAAATCATGAATGTTCAGGTACTGACTAGATGTGGCCACTAGAGTGCCACACTGCCACATAGTCATTTCAACTGTGTTCTATTGTGTTGTTGGCCCTCTGGCATACAGCTCTGGCAGGGATAAGATCTGCACCGTGTGGGACCTGAAGACACGCACAGCCACCAGAACCGTCCCCGTCTATGAGGTGAGACTTGCTCAGGTGTACCACCGTTGATCTGGGAAGGACTACGCTTTGTTGCTTACATTTACATTTACATTTAGGGCATTTGGCAGACGCTTTTATCCAAAGCGACTTACAAAGAGTACATTTGTTGAAGGAGAGGCAGCAATATATCACTGTGCTTAGTCCTTCCGAGATTGAGAAATCTATAACACGTCCAGTAATTACACATGGCCCAGGTGCATACATGCAACATATTATATTATATTATATTCTAGTATAGTATAGTGAGTCTTTTTTTAATTCTGTGTGTATATAAGATAAGATAACTATTGATCCCGAAGGAAATTCTTGTGCCAGAAGTTGCATAGCAATAGAATAATAAACAAGAGAAATAAACAATTGAATAATAAACGTAAAAATGTTTTAAGCCTAAGAGAAATATGAAAAATATAGAAATATAGGCAAGATATTCGGGCAGCAAAACAAGTTGGCAATGGTATTGTACATGAGATATACAGTATATATATATATACTATAGTGTAGTGAGTATAGTTATATTTTGTAGTATAGTGTGTGAGCTCCTGTTGCTGGCTGCTCATGGTGTCTGGTGTGTGTGTGTGTGTGTGTGTGTGTGTGTGTGTGTGTGTGTGTGTGTGTGTGTGTGTGTGTGTGTGTGTGTGTGTGTGTGTGTGTGTGTGTGTGTGTGTGTGTGTGTGTGTGTGTGTGTGTGTTCCCAGGCAGTGGAGTGTGTGGCCTTGCTCCCAGAGGACCAGGACCTGTCTCAGATCGGCGTGCAGAGCGACGGTCTACACTTTATCACAGCGGGCAGCAAAGGTTCGGCTTCTGCACGGATCTTTGTGCTCAAACGCGTTCACATTTAGTCAGTTCAGTCGGCGCTTTCACCCCCAAACGACACGCATGGCAGTCTGGGAAACGATCAAAGCACACGATCAAAAATGAGTACTTAACATTGTGTAGCGTCTTGTACGTTCTTGTATGTTCGTACGTACTGGGCACTTTAAATCGTACTTAGCATTGTGTAGCATCTTATTCTGGCCATCTTGCTATTAACCTTGCAATTATGAGTGCTTGAAACTTACTGTGCCCTAAACCTGCCCCCCCCCCCCGACAGGCGTGCTGAGGGTCTGGGAGGCGGGCGCGTCGCGCTGCGTCTACACCCAGACGCTGCCCTCGGCCGCAGCCCCCGGCGGCGAGGAGGGGGACGGGGGGGAGGAGGAGGGAGACGACCCCCGCGGCCTCACCTACCTGCTGCCCCTGGACGCCTCCCGCAGGCTGGCGGCCGTCACCGCGGAGCATAACATCACGCTGTACCAGCTGCCCACGCTCAGCACCCAGCAGCAGGTACTGCCGCCTCGCGCTCTGCCCGCCTGTAGGACACCGGGACGGGACGGGAGGGGGGGGGGCGGGTGTTGGAGGCAGGGTGCCAGGACCACCACGTTGGTCCTCTGTCAGCGTGTATTGTGCTGCTGTTGTGTTGTTGTGGTTATTGTTGTGGTTCTTCCAGCCAGCAGGGGTCGCCAAGTTCCACTTTATTCGGGGAAAAGATACGGCAATACTGGTATTTTCTGACAGTTAAAGGTTAATTGTAATGAAAAAAATCTTGTTATGAAGGGGGGCTAAGCAGCACTATGATCCCTACATCTCTGCATACATGTGAACGAATGAATGAATGTGTTTTTCACCACCACCTGCAGTTTGTGGGCTACAACGATGAGGTTCTGGACGTGAAGTTCCTGGGGAAGCACGACAGCCACATCGTGGTGTCCACCAACAGCTGCCAGCTCAAGGTGTTTGAGCTCCTGACCAACAGCTGCCAGATCCTCTACGGACACACAGGTGAGTGAACCACCGCCACCACCACCACCACCACCAGGGGCAGCAGAGCATTGTGACTAAAGCATCGGCTTCAGTCCCTTTTGTTTTTTGTCCCATGCCAGCATAGTTAGTTCAGTAATGCTCCTGTAAAGTATCTCAGAAATGATTGAACTTATAATCAAAGTTTTTTGCAGGGAATGCACTCTAATGTGCACAAAATGTCCACGTCCAGTCTAAAATGTCTGCTAAATGGTTAAAAACAGCTTAAATTGCAAAAGATTTATTGAGTTGAGCAGTTTCATGGAGACGGGGGGCAAAGTGTGTGTGGTTTGAGTGGCAGTGACCTGTTCATTCAAATAGTATTATCGTGTGAAGTCAGCCGTTAATGGCAGTTAATAAGTGTTGAGGATGAACCCGCCACAGGGGCGTGGGAACAACCGTCAGTAAACAAGTTTTGAACAGCAGCAGTCGGTGTGTGGCCTCCAGCCCGGTCCTGGCGTGTCAGTCCAGCCACACACTGCTGGACCTGCTGGACACGTCTGTCTGCCAGGAGGAGCCATTAATCACCCCCCTGTTTTCCTGTCACCTCGCTAATGTTTTGCATCTATTAATAACACGTGCGTGCATTTCTTTGGCCACGTCTTCCCTCAGACACGGTGCTCTCATTGGACGTGTTCCGGAAGGGCTCGCTCTTCGCCAGCTGTGCCAAGGTGAGCACAAAAGACTCCATCAAAGTCTTGTCCATCACACTTATAAAATATGTAGACAACAATAGATTTGAGATTATAGTTAATCTTATCCGAGAACCTGCTCAATGAGTAGGTTGCATCTATGTGTGTGTGTGTGTGTGTGTGTTGCATCTATATGTGTGTGTGTGTGTGTCCAGGACAAGTCTGTTCGTGTGTGGAGGCTGGACGGAGCGAGCGGTCAGGTGACATGCGTGGCTCAGGGCTCCAGCCACGCCAACGCCGTGGGCTGCGTCACCGTTTCAAGGCAGGCGTCCCCATAAACCCACACACACAGAATCATACTCCTCCTTTTAGGGGCAATTTTTTAAAAACATTTTTACATTTTATGTCCAAACATTTATCACCTTGCAGACGGTAGCCTAAACCACCGATGCTACAGGAACAGAAAGCAAAAACAACCCCAATATTTATTTGTGCTATCTTTGGGGCATTTCTCTGTCACAAGACGTATTCATTGGTTAAACTTTAATGTGAATAGTATTTATTACATATAATGACTAACTTGTCTGTGTTTTGTCTTAGCTTCCTGGTAAAGAAGCACTTTATCAACCACCACTTCCTTTTTGCATGTGTCGATTAATAAGTTTGTGTTTGTGTGTTTGTGTGTGTGTGTGTGTGTGTGTGTGCGTGTGTACACTGTGTGTGTGTGTGTGTGTGTACGTACGTGTGTGTGTGTAGGATGAAAGAGTCATTCATAGTGTCTGGTAGTCAGGACTGCACAGTGAAGGTGTGGGACCTTCCCGACAACATCGACACGGCAACGGGGAGCGTGCACGTCCTGAGCGCACGTGTCACGGAGAAGGCTCACGACAAGGTGCACCAAGCTCGCGCTCTCTCGCTCTCGCTCGCTCTCGCTCTCGCTCTTCTCTCTCTCTCTCCCCATTAATAACAGGGTTATTAGCGTAGCGTAGCTCTCTAACGCATCTCTGTGATCGACACTCACTGTCAAGCCGCTTCTGCCCTGTCGCTGCCAACGGGCACCATTACACACATTTGTATCCGGAAACAAAGAGTGAAACATGACCCCAAATGTTCCCGTTAACTCTGTCAGCTCGTGTGTCCTCGTGAGGGGGAGGAGGGATTGTCTTCTTAAGCTCTGTAGCGTATATCCCCTTTCCAAACATTCCCCGAGTCAGAGACATCTCAGTCAGAAACCGATCTGGTTCACTTCAAGATGGGATGACGGAGAGACACACGTGGTGTTAGTGGTGAACGGTACCTGGTACGCGGTACGCCTCCCGCTGTGAGGAATGCTGGGTTCGGGTGCTTGAGTCCCACCCGAGAAAATGTTCCGGGTTTTTGAACCCTGATGTCTGCAATCTATCCACCAGCGTCCTTAAGGGAGATGGGTCCCTAACACTTAACGGCCCCTATGTAAAAATAAACCAAGTGGCTTTGGATAAAAATGTGCTGAAACAAATTAGGGAGTCGTGAATCCCAAGCATCTTGGAATTTTGTGACGTGGCTAAAGGCGGTGGGGGAGTGGGAGTCATTTAGCCCAGCTGGGAAAAACACCATTAGGTAAATGCTGGCTTTGAAGCTCCCAACAAACAACTTGCACAACTCACCTTGCCCCACCCAACACCATAGTGCCTTGCAGACGTGTGCACACAACACACTTTTGCAGACGCACACACGCGTACATTTATTATTTCCACCACAGGTGAGTCAGCTTCCAGAAATTCCTTTTTCCTCTGCCAGGAAAGGCCTCTGCCTTTCCTGGCAGAGGCCTGACTCGCCTTCGGCGGGAAGTTGCTGGTTCAATTCCCCCTTTATTACCAAGCTTGAATCCAAAGCCTTTTACAGTGTCTGTCTCAAGTTATTGTTGATGAAATCGCCTTGGGATACCGTGGGTGTCGAGACCCTTTGCGTTCAACTTTAGCATGGGTGGCCCCTGGTGGAGAGCCAATGTATTGTGAGACTGTAAGCAAGGCGATTCAGCAGCTTCTGCTAAATGCTCTAAATGTAAATATATTGTGATTTGTTTTTATTTTTTTTTCCAGTGGTAACATACTGCAATTTATGTTTTAAGTTTGCTAGCAGTGGAAAAGTAAAATCTTTGCATGTGAATTATTAATAAAACATCAGTAGTGTTTTTGAGAATCTGTACAGTATGGCAAAAACAATATCGCAATACTCAACTGTATGTGTTCTCACCTCACCCCTAATGCTGATATCGCCCCCGCCAGGACATCAACAGTGTGGCGGTGTCCCCCAACGACAAGCTGCTGGCGTCGGGCTCCCAGGACCGCACGGCCAAGCTGTGGTCCCTGGGTGGCGGGGCCGGGGGCGGGGGCCCGGCCCTGCTGGGTGTGTTCCGGGGCCACCGGCGCGGCGTCTGGGCCGTGTGCTTCTCCCCCGCGGACCAGGTGCTGGCCAGCTCCTCGGCGGACGGCACCGCCAAACTCTGGAGCCTGCAGGACTACAGCTGCCTCAAGGTTCCCCATCTCTCACACTTTACTGTGGAGTCCACTGCAAGCCATTTACTAACCGTGTGCCGTGTGTGTTAAATGGTAAATTGGATGGATTGGATTGCATTTATATAGCGCTTTTATCCAAAGCACGTTACTGTATTGCCTCACATTCACCCATTCATACACCGACGGCGGTGCCAACCATGCAAGGTAACAACCGACACGTCAGGAGCAGTTAGGGTTAGGTGGCGTCTTGCTCAGGGACACCTTGACACTTAGCGAGACGGAGCCCGGGGATCAAACCAGCGACCTTCCTGTTGCCAGACAACCGATCCTATTAGTAATGCACAACGTGACATGAAATGTTAATGACTGTGTGTGTGTGTGTCTGTGTCTGTGTGTGTGTGTGTGTGTGTGTGTGTGTGTGAGAAACCTGTAATGGCGTCATCAACTATGATGGAATAATTAGTGGAGAATGCGACAAGCCCTTCCGCTTTCGACTGCCCCTGTTATTAAATCTGTAACCTATTGTTTCTATTCTAAGCATTACCAGAGCTGTCATGTGTCTGATGCGACGTGATATCATCCTGGGTGACATGGCAGTAGTAATGTCATGTGTTTTTTATAGTGGTGGGACTCGATAAAAAATATTTATCTAATTAATTAGGGGCTTTGTAATTAATCGGAATTAATCGCATATCAATATTTGACAACATTGTCAACATTTTTCAATTCAAATGGATTTTGGTATACGAGTGAATCAATGAATAGACATATACATACGTTCAAGCAGCTAAATCCTGTTTATTTTAGCTACACAGACCAACAGTTTAACATAAAGTGCCATCTCTACCATTTCCACCATCTAAAATGGTAACTACAACAACAAACGCGGTCTCTTCCGGTCCGCCCATATTTGAGCCGCCAATTCGTCCACTGAGAAACGTTCCGTGGTGTTTGGAGTGCAAAAATAAAGTGCGATTAAAATGCGTTAATTATTTTAACGCGTTATTTTTTCTGTAATTAATTAATCGTAATTAACGTCTTAAAGTCCCGGCCCTAGTTTTTTACTTTTTACGTGTTTGTCTCGTCGACGTGGCAGCTTTTTACCCAGGGCCACCTTGCTGTTGTTGGTTTATTTCTGATTGGGTTTTGGGTTTGATTCCTCCAGACCTTCGAGGGCCACGACGCCTCCGTTCTCAAGCTCATCTTCGTCAGCCGAGGAACACAGCTACTCACCAGGTACCACTCATCACCGCGTATCACCGCTCCTCACCACTCATCACCATGTTAAACCACTCATCACCACGAACTCATCACCACGTATCACCACTCATCACCATGTATAACCACTCATCACCATGTTAAACCACTCATCACGTATCACCACTCATCCCCATGTCACTCTCTCCTGAGATTTAAGCACAGTCCGTCCACATCTAGGAATCACACTTTGATATTCGCCGATGTGTAAGTCAAGAAAAAAGGCTTTTCCCGTCAAAGTTCACTCAGAAGGCCGCGTCCGCCGGCGTCTCTTCCCCAGCGGCTCGGACGGCCTGGTGAAGCTGTGGACCATCAAGAGCAACGAGTGTGTGAAGACGCTGGACGCCCACCAGGACAAGGTGTGGGGGCTCCACGGCCAGCCGCCAGGACCACAAGATGGTCACGGGCTCGGCCGACTCCACCATCACCGTCTGGGACGTGAGTAGTCTTCGTGTGACTCCTGTCTCGTGACGTCACAAGTGGGAATGGCCACCTCGATGTCGGTACAGTCCACCGGGTAGGCTGGTGGACTGATCTAGTCGTCATGCATCTAGGTGGACGTTCCCACTTGTGATGTCACTAGACGGGAGTCACGTCGGAATTGTGAAACTGCTCGCAATGGCAAATCATGCTCACACGTGGTGGCATAATGTGTCCCCTTTTAAAGCGCGTTGTACGTTTTGCCGGGCGGTGTGGGGGCCAGGGGTTGTGAGGGTGACTCCCCGCCAAAAGGTCCCGGGTTTGACCCCGTGTCCTCAGCACTACTGGTACACAAGACGCCAAGCCCCCACCGGCGTACTAAACACTCAACGGAAGGCACTTTTTTAATTCTAAAAACGAGGAACTTTACTTGTACATGCTACTTGCTATCCGGTGTACTTTTTCAGTTCACCGGATGACGTCGGTGCAAATAGTCAATGGTCAAGATGATGAAATTAGTGATCCGATGAGATTAAACATTACCATTTGTGACAAACGGACAATCCCAAAATATTTGAGTTTTGTATATTTTTGTGTGTAGCACAAGTGTAATAATGAGGATGTTTAAATCCCTAGATGGACATTTTTTTCAGCTTTTTCCTAGCATCTTCATCATCGATCTGGTCTCAGATATCTACTTTGACTCTTGTACTTTCTAGCACATGAAATGTTGTGGAAATTGAAGGTTGAATGGGAACATTTTGTACACATTTAGAACTGACCCAACGGCATTGCTCGCCTGCAAAAAGCCGAACTAAAATTCCTCGATGACAGAAAGGAGATTTTGTAGTTTTTTGTTTTGGTCGATGGTTTAGAAATCGTTACAGTGTGTGTAAGGCCCCCTCTGACTCACCTGATTGATTATCGTCATTATCCTTCTTTGTACATCGTGGCCTTTTTTTTGTATGTGCGGACTCACACATGGGTCATCGGTTCAAGCGCCAAACCGGTTTGGGATAGTTTAGCGCTTTCACCGAAATGTTCTGGATGCCTCTGCTTGTCAACGCCGGAATGACCGGAGGGTCACATTGCAGAGCCATGCTGCTGTCATTCATATGGTCTGAGCGAGTCATACCTTGGAGTCTAAATATAGCACCGATGCTTGGAAACTCTGGAGCTGCCGGAGAGTACATCCTGACGTGGCCGGTTCCTGCCAGTAGACATGAATATGACACCTTTCACACCAAACCCTCACACTTGTCAATCACCCACCAAGACAATTTTGGACAATTGCCCGAAACGATTGTCTAGGAAAGATGGAAGTATTTCAAAATTATCTCGCCCAATTAGCTTTTTTGTTGTTGTTATTCAACCTTTATTTAACCTGGTCAATTTTAAATCTCCTTTTCAAGAGAGACCTGGCCAAACACACACATAAAAGCATTAAAAACTGCTAACAAATTAGATACAGAGACAATGTCCAATACTTGCACATTCCAAGTCCTCGAGGATTGAGCCAAAGGCATCATATGATATCAGACGTTGTGTCGAAACTGTGTGGTTTGAAAATGTGAATTCTACACTTTAAAACAACAATGGAAGCCGGTTGAAACATTCAATGAAAATAAACAATCACTGCTCAACCCGTCTCGTCGCCTTTCCGAGGTGTGCATGGGAGGAGCCCACATTGAATGAGTCTTTTGTGCAGGTGGTTGTTTTACTTTTGTTTTATTGAGAGGAGCGAAGCTGATTCGTCATTAGCACACCGTGGTGGTGTTGTCTCTCTGCATGCCTCTGTGGTGGGTGGTACGGTGTGCTGCAATACCTGAACACACAGTGCCTTGAGGAACGAATGCATTCATGCATCTCCCCTGCCATCAACGTCTCCCACAAAAAAATTGTCAAATGTTAAACTGACAATGAATTGAAGAAATCTGAATGTACTTTATTGTATTAAAAATCTTTTCCTTCAGGATGTCACAGAGGTGGAGCAAGCGGAGGAGCAGGCCAAGCAGGAAGATCAGATACTCAAGTGAGTCTCCAACAAACTCAAAAGCGTCCTCTCCCCTGCACGACAATCGACATGATAATGACACGATAATGAACTCGCGAGTAGGGGGGGCTGCGGCTGCTCAGGGCTGAAGTCACTGGGTGTCTTGTAGTGTGAAGGCTCTTAAGACCTGTGATTTCAGTCAGAGGGGCGGAGAAAATAACAAACCATCTTGGATATTCTCACGCGAGTGTCTGTGTACAATACAGCCAAGTTAGCCAAGTCATTGATGTCGGTCATTTTACAATATTATGTCTATAATATGTAGGCCTGCATAATGTGCACTATATCGAGTTATTCAACAAACTCAACATGACTCTTCGATCAGACAATTATAGGTTTACACACATAAATGAGTTATGTTTATTACACAAGGCAGCCTTAAGACTGTGTTTTTCATTGAAGGGCCTCACCACCTTTTGGGAGCTCGACCTGCCATTACCTGCCGAGACATTTTAACGCCCATTTACCTGTGACGTCACTCATGGACACACCGCTCCCCGGTCCGCCCGCCGAGGAGACCGGGTTCGTCCGGATCTACCCATACGTTTTTGCACTTTTGGGTTGCATTTGGGTCGAAACGCACTCAGGGGGGCCCCTGGTTGGAGTCGGCTGAAAGTGAAGCAAACGGCGTCGTCGTTGAGCAATGTTCCGCTGGAGACCACAATGGGCGCCGGTGCAGAACAAACACTCGTCTGCCTGCCCGTCCCTCGCCGGCAGGTCATGAGGTCCCAGACGGAATCCCATCAATGCCAGAGAAATTGTTTGCCACCCTGTTGACTCTCTGTTTAAACGTTGTTGGGCTAAGGCGTGTTTTTCCCCGTTAGTTTTATGTTTATGTCGCCGCACGGCAAACAACCTTGTGCGTTATGTAAGTACTTGTGAAAATCCGGAATGCGTAACACACAGTATATCAATTGTGTGGTGTTTTGTTTTGCGTGGGGGGGGCGTGGGGTCAACTACCCCATCCTTTGCGTTGCGTTTGACAAGCGCTTTGTTTCTCAAGACCCCACCCCCCTCTTTTTAAATCCGCTGACGGACAGACACACTAGAGTCGTACCGTCGGCAGGTTAATCAATACACAGAACGGCGTCGTTCTCGCTGATGGTGAACCTGAGGTGACCCCCCCCCCCACCCCACCCCCCCCCATCCGGTCTCAAGGTGCTGATAATTGTGTGTGTGTGTGTGTGTGTGTGTGTGTGCGTGTGTGGTGCGTGGCGTGCGCGTGTGTGGTCGATCGCAGGCAGCAGGAGCTGTGCAACCTGCTCCACGAGAAGCGGTTCCTGAAGGCGCTGGGCCTCGCCATCTCCCTGGACCAGCCGCACACCGTGCTCACGGTCATCAAAGGTACCTGCAAAACGCTAGCTATCGTGTACACGCTGCTGCAAAACACTAATACTTTTTGCGCATACAATACACGATAAGGTGCACTGCAATGCAACATATAGTGACCACTTATCCTACATTTGTTTCCTTGTTGTGTTGACTGGGGACGCAATTGATGCTTGTTTGTTGCAAAAAAAAGCGGGATTTTTCTAAAAGAGTCGTTTATTGCGGACTTGATACAGTTTATGTAACCAGTTAAATATAATCAAACAAAAGTAAATGTATGATTAACTGGAAAATATCAGAGCACATATGACAAGGCTTTTTCACCTTTGAAGGGCACAGACTGGAAATGCAACAGAAAACATTCGAATAAATGATTACATGAAATAAGATAAGATAAAACTTGATTGATTCCGAAGGAAATTCTTGTGCCATAGGTTGCATCATAATAAAATAAACCGATAGAATAATTAAAATTAAAATAAAATACCAAATTTACATATTCACAGTGAGTCTAAATGCTCAAATATAGGGAGGATATTCAGTCAGCAAAACAAGTTGGCAATGGTTGGGAAGTAGTAGTGAGAAGTATTATTGCACATAAATGGCTCCTCCTGCACAACGTTTACAGCAGCTACGGTGTTATGGTTCAGGCGTCTTGCTCAGGGACACCTCGAAACTCACTTAAGCCGGGCGAGGTCGGGGATCGAACCAGCAACCTTCCAGTTGCCAGACACGCGGTCTACCTCCTGAACCACTGCCGCCACACTAACGATATGCCCACCACACTGACAATACACCCACGCGGATGTACAGGGAGTTGTACTGTATTGTATTACAGTGCGTGTTGAGCGCAGCAGCACAGTCCCTGCACCGCTGTTCAGAACGTCAACACAATGTTCAGAACATCAACACACAATGGCGACAGTGTCCGATTTCCCCTGGCGTGTTCGATTTATCAGAAGTGTTCAACGCGGATGTAAAGGGAGCCCATTGACCCGAGTTGACAAACACATAACACTCTCGCCGCCCCCGCCCACCGACGCCGGCACGAAGCGATGCCAAAACGCCGGCACGCACTGTCACGGAAATCTAGCAACACAGATTGAAATTGAAGCGGTGCAGTGGTTGACCCCGGTGTGTTAAATGGGCGAAATGTAATGTTTATGTAACTGCTCTCTGTTGATTTAGTTCCACACACACACACACACACACTGACCTGTGACATGGGGGGCGTGTGTGTATGCATGTGCACGCACACACCCTACAGCTAGCTTTACAGGCATGTTCTGTATGTCTGGTACACAGTCTGGTATCCAGCCCCACCAAGTGTGGACACTCGTGTGTGTATATATATGATGTAAACTGGGGTTATATCATATATATATATATATATATATATATTATACACACACACGGTGTCAGAGAGAATGAGTCCTGATTCGGTGGTTTTAGTTCCTCTTCTCGCGCCGACGCAGAGCCTCCCAGGAAGAGGTATGCGCCACGTGTACACTCCAGCTGTGTGCATGAGTTGATCACCGAAATCACCGAAAACGATACCTCAGTGAACTCCCATTCCTTTTGCTTTTACGCTGACATGTACGTGCGATTCCCCACATAACATGGAAGTGCTTCGCTTCATTGACTTCACTCTGAGTTACGAGTTACACAAGGCCCTTTTCTCACATTCATCATGGTGGAATGGGGAAGCGTTGCCAGAATGGGGTTTGTCAAGAGCCTGTTCTCCTCGGTGTAACCAGGATAGCCTGTTGAGCGTGTCACAGAGCCCTGGGTTGGAAGATTGTCGATTTTGGTTTGGCCTGCGTTTGTCGCTTGGGTCAGTTAGTGTTCACGCTCGACTTTGTTCAGCGGATCGGGCAACAAACGCCCTGCGATCAAGTGGGTCGCTCTGTCGAACAAACAGAAAATCCGAAGTAAACTCAACAAAACACTTCCTGCTTTTCGGACAAAATTTGTACATCATCTGGACTTTTAGGTGCCATTCATGTACCATGCGATGGAGCCCACTTTCGACCATCCTGTCACAAAATAATTGATGTAATTTTAGGGGTTTTAAACCTCATTACCCCACGTCTGACCACGACTCGTTTTTACGACTCATATGTCGATTCCCAGTCCACACCAAAATGTACCACCTTCCCCATAGTGCACTCTGTGGAGTCTGTATTTGTTGGTGGTTGGTTTAAGCAGTCAGACTGTTGAGTCTGGCGCAACTGCCACACTCCACCTTAAAGTAGGTGTGCATCCTCACCCAGCCCCCGGCTGATCAGTCTGACTCAGGCCAGGTGAGGCGGCTTAAACCAGCCACACACACTCCACACGTTCTTTTTCTTTTTGGTTCGCTTCCCGTAGTTGGGTCGAGTCCCTCGTCGCCACGCAGCGGCTCAGGAGGTAGAGTTGTTGCTTCGGTTGGTTGGACGACCTTAATTAACAAGGGACTTGCTCAGTGAGCAAGACGCCTAACCCTAACTTGTTCTGGACGAGCTGGCTGTTACCTTGCATGGTTGACCACAGTCTGTGTGTGTGACGGGTGGGTGAATGTGAGGCGGAGCACTTTCGATAAAAGCGCTATATAAATGCAATCTATTTATCATCACTTTTCATGTTCTTTTACGAGTTTAAATGAGAGTTCAGATCACCCCAATGAACGATCGGGGGAAGCGGTCCAGGGTTCGATTAAAAAAGACATCATGTGGTCAACACATGACACGAGGTTAGGCAGTTGGGCGTTCAGCCAACAGCCAACAGACGAGAGTTCGGCACTTTAGACTCAAACTCATTGTGTTTGGTTTAAAAAGGAAGAAAGCTGCTTCAAGAGGTCGCTGAAGTTGAAAGTTTTGAGCACTGCGGCGAGTTGAAAAATGCAACTGCAATATAGCGGTCACCGAGCATGAAGATGCTGAACGCTCCTCACATGTTGACCACTTGACCTGACGGCTTGTCTCGTGTCGCCCCCCCCCCCCCCCCCCCTCCTGTTTTGCCTCTAGCGAAAAACGAGAATCCCGACAACAGACCCAAATTACCAGCGCGTGTCACATATACATACGTTTAAGCAGCAAAATCCTGTTTATTTTAGCTACACAGACCAACAGTTTAACATAAAGTGCCATCTCTACCATTTCCACCATCTAAAATGGTAACTACAACAACAAACGCGGTCTCTTCCGGTCCGCCCATATTTGAGCCGCCAATTCGTCCACTGAGAAACGTTCCGTGGTGTTTGGAGTGCAAAAATAAAGTGCGATTAAAATGCGTTAATTATTTTAACGCGTTATTTTTTCTGTAATTAATTAATCGTAATTAACGTCTTAAAGTCCCGGCCCTAGTTTTTTACTTTTTACGTGTTTGTCTCGTCGACGTGGCAGCTTTTTACCCAGGGCCACCTTGCTGTTGTTGGTTTATTTCTGATTGGGTTTTGGGTTTGATTCCTCCAGACCTTCGAGGGCCACGACGCCTCCGTTCTCAAGCTCATCTTCGTCAGCCGAGGAACACAGCTACTCACCAGGTACCACTCATCACCGCGTATCACCACTCCTCACCCCTCATCACCATGTTAAACCACTCATCACGTATCACCACTCATCACCACGTATCACCACTCATCACCATGTATAACCACTCATCACCATGTTAAACCACTCATCACGTATCACCACTCATCCCCATGTCACTCTCTCCTGAGATTTAAGCACAGTCCGTCCACATCTAGGAATCACACTTTGATATTCGCCGATGTGTAAGTCAAGAAAAAAGGCTTTTCCCGTCAAAGTTACTCAGAAGGCCGCGTCCGCGCGTCTCTTCCCCAGCGGCTCGGACGGCCTGGTGAAGCTGTGGACCATCAAGAGCAACGAGTGTGTGAAGACGCTGGACGCCCACCAGGACAAGGTGTGGGGGCTCCACGGCAGCCGCCAGGACCACAAGATGGTCACGGGCTCGGCCGACTCCACCATCACCGTCTGGGACGTGAGTAGTCTTCGTGTGACTACTGTCTCGTGACGTCACAAGTGGGAATGGCCACCTCGATGTCGGTACAGTCCACCGGGTAGGCTGGTAGACTGATCTAGTCGTCATGCATCTAGGTGGACGTTCCCACTTGTGATGTCACTGGACGGTAGTCACGTCGGAATTGTGAAACTGCTCGCAATGGCAAATCATGCTCACACGTGGTGGCATAATGTGTCCCCTTTTAAAGCGCGTTGTACGTTTTGCCGGGCGGTGTGGGGGCCAGGGGTTGTGAGGGTGACTCCCCGCCAAAAGGTCCCGGGTTTGACCCCGTGTCCTCAGCACTACTGGTACACAAGACGCCAAGCCCCCACCGGCGTACTAAACACTCAACGGAAGGCACTTTTTTAATTCTAAAAACGAGGAACTTTACTTGTACATGCTACTTGTTCAACGCGGATGTAAAGGGAGCCCATTGACCCGAGTTGACAAACACATAACACTCTCGCCGCCCCCGCCCACCGACGCCGGCGCAAAGCAATGCCAAAACGCCGGCACGCACTGTCACGGAAATCTAGCGACACGGATTGAAATTGAAGCGGTGCAGTGGTTGACCCCGGTGCGTTAAATGGGCGAAATGTAATGTTTATGTAGCTGCTCTCTGTTGATTTAGTTCCACACACACACACACACACACTGACCTGTGACATGGGGGCGTGTGTGTATGCATGTGCACGCACACACCCTACAGCTAGCTTTACAGGCATGTTCTGTATGTCTGGTACACAGTCTGGTATCCAGCCCCACCAAGTGTGGACACTCGTGTGTTTATATATATGATGTAAACTGGGGTTATATCATATATATATATATATATATATATATACACACACACGGTGTCAGAGAGAATGAGTCCTGATTCGGTGGTTTTAGTTTCCTCTTCTCGCGCCGACGCAAAGCCTCCCAGGAAGAGGTATGCGCCACGTGTTACACTCCAGCTGTGTGCATGAGTTGATCACCGAAATCACCGAAACGATACCTCAGTGAACTCCCATTCCTTTTGCTTTTACGCTGACATTGTACGTGCGATTCCCCACATAACATGGAAGTGCTTCGCTTGATTGACTTCACTCTGAGTTACGAGTTACACAAGGCGCCTTTTCTCACATTCATCATGGTGGAATGGGGAAGCGTTGCCAGAATGGGGTTTGTCAAGAGCCTGTTCTCCTCGGTGTACCAGGATAGCCTGTTGAGCGTGTCACAGAGCCCTGGGTTGGAAGATTGTCGATTTTTGGTTTGGCCTGCGTTTGTCGCTTGGGTCAGTTAGTGTTCACGCTCGACTTTGTTCAGCGGATCGGGCAACAAACGCCCTGCGATCAAGTGGGTCGCTCTGTCGAACAACAGAAAATCCGAAGTAAACTCAACAAAACACTTCCTGCTTTTCGGACAAAATTTGTACATTGTTGACACAGCATCTGACTTTTAGGTGCCATTCATGTACCATGCGATGGAGCCCACTTTCGACATCCTGTCACAAATAATTGATGTAATTTTAGGGGTTTTAAAAGTCTGACCACGACTCGTTTTTAACGACTCATATGTCGATTCCAGTCCACACCAAAATGTACCACCTTCCCCATAGTGCACTCTGTGGAGTCTGTATTTGTTGGTGGTTGGTTTAAGCAGTCAGACTGTTGAGTCTGGCGCAACTGCCACACTCCACCTTAGAGTAGGTGTGCATCCTCACCCAGCCCCCGGCTGATCAGTCTGACTCAGGCCAGGTGAGGCGGCTTAAACCAGCCACACACACTCCACACGTTCTTTTTCTTTTTGGTTCGCTTCCCGTAGTTGGGTCGAGTCCCTCGTCGCCACGCAGCGGCTCAGGAGGTAGAGTTGTTGCTTCGGTTGGTTCGACCCCGGCTACCCCTAGCTAAGTGTCAAGTCAAGTCAATTTTATTTGTATAGCCCTTAATCACAGTTCTTATGACACGCCCCTAGCCCTAGCACCCCTTAGGACGACCTTAATTAACAAGGGACTTGCTCAGTGTGCAAGTGAGCAAGACGCCTAACCCTAACTTGTTCTGGACGAGCTGGCTGTTACCTTGCATGGTTGACCACAGTCTGTGTGTGTGACGGGTGGGTGAATGTGAGGCGGAGCACTTTCGATAAAAGCGCTATATAAATGCAATCTATTTATCATCACTTTTTCATGTTTTTTTACGAGTTTAAATGAGAGTTCAGATCACCCCAAATGAACGATCGGGGGAAGCGGTCCAGGGTCCGTCATGTGGTCAACACATGACGTGAGGGTATGCAGTTGGGCGTTCGTATGAAATAGAATAGTGCCAGCCAACAGACGAGAGTTCGGCACTTTAGACTCATAAACTCATTGTGTTTTGGTTTAAAAAGGAAGAAAGCTGCTTCAAGAGGTCGCTGAAGTTGAAAGTTTTGAGCACTGCGGCGAGTTGAAAAATGCAACTGCAACAGCGTCACCGAGCATGAAGATGCTGAACGCTCCTCACATGTTGACCACTTGACCTGACGGCTTGTCTCGTGTCGCCCCCCCCCCCCCCAGCCATCCGCCAGAACCAGGACACCCGGGACCTTTTGGAGAGGACGTTGCTGAAGCTCCGATTGGACCAGAAAGGTAACTGGGGGGGGGGGGGTCAAAGGTTGTGGCTGGCGATTGGCATTGCAGGCGAACACTAATGGACACACCTTTTTTGTGTTTCGGGGGAATTGTGAGATGGCGTATAATTCACAGCCCTATGCTACACATAAGGGGAAGAGGAAACGGGATCATGCCTCTGAGAGTGAACACGTTTACCGTATCGTTTTATTTGTAGAGGAAGTTCCTGTGGATTAGATATGAATGCAAAATAAACTGAAAAGTACCTTCTTGCATACTGTGTTGAATAGTGAACTACATGTATGAGGAGTCTCGCCAAACATGATGGATACATAGATAGATAGAGAGAATCAGAATCAGAAACAGCTTTATTGCCTTAGTTTTTGCAAACAAGGAATGTGCTTTTGTGCAACTGGTTCCTAACATTGAACATTAAACGGAGTAGAAACATAGAAATAAATAAAAAAATGTAAAAATATATATAAAAAGGTGCATTATTGATCCCAAAATAACTTGGTTTTTCAGTAGCATGCTAATCACACGACAGAAGAGGAGAGGAAGAGAAGAACATGAAATGAATGGCTAAAGTAGGGCTGGGCGATATGGACCAAAAGTCATATCCCGATATATTTAGGTTGAATATCGATATACGATATATATCCCGATATTTTTTCCGCAAAGTGAGAGCTGTGAAATGAAATGTTCAGTCAAAGTCAAAGCCAAATGCGAGTAGTTTTAGTGAAAACTCACTATAAAATGTAAACATAAACACTGTATAACAAAGCTCCGTAAGGTGCACATTTAAATAAAATAAAAATCAAATAAAATTAGCCTATAAAATAAAATAGGTCAATCTTTTTCTGAGGGCAGCATTTATATATAAAGAGATAACAAAATAAAGTGCTCAGTTTAAGAAAAACGTTTTTAAACAGCTTGAGATTACCTGTTTCTTTTTGTTAACTTAATAGCTTATCTGAACAGTCTCAACCAGTTGCACAAGAAAAAGACTATCAACTCAATAAACATGTTCTTGACGGCTTGTGCCTGTGGCTTCTGCAGCGCGCAGTTTCACACACTCTTCATAACTTTGTGCCACATTTTTAAGTGATGAAAAAAGATTCGTAGTGCTTCCACCACTGGCTGCAATGTGCTTATGGCACTCCCTACACATAGCGCGGTTTTGTTGCTCGTCTGATAATTTGTATCCGAACCATCTCCAAATGATTGAGCCACTGCTTTGTCTTTTACCAACCAAGCGGCTCTCCTCCGCACGCTCCGCAGACGTTGTTGCTTTCTCCATGTTTGTTGAAGAGTGCCGGAGTGTCCCTCCCCCTCCCCCCTCTGTGCATGAAAGAGGAGGGGCGGGGCCGGGGCGCGGGAAGCAGTGCAGAGAGCTCCGATCAGCGGCTTGCCTGAAGCAAGTATTACAGCGCAAATTTCAACTATATCGATATATGCGATATGGTCTAATTCCATATCTTATTTAAAAATATATCGATATATCTTAAATATCGATATATCGCCCAGCCCTAGGCTAAAGTAAAAAAAGATGGATAGTAATTGGCAGTAGTGGGAAAAAGAAAATACTTGGACGGTGTCTCCGTGGCAACAACAGCCCGCCTCAGCGGCCCCAGGTCCGGGTCCGTCAAAGGGTCCATGTTCACCTGCCCTGTACGTTCCTCCCCTGCACTCCCCAGAGTCTCTGCTGCGCTACTGCGCCGTGTGGAACACCAACGCCCGCAGCTGTCTGGACGCCCAGGCCGTGCTGCAGGTGCTGCTCACCCACGTGGCCCCCGAGGAGCTGCTGCAGTACCAGGGGGCCCGGGGCCACCTGGAGGGCCTCATCCCCTACACAGGTCTGCTAACACACACAGACTCTCTCTCTCTCTGTCTCTCTGTGCAGCCCTAATGTGACATTTGCCAGGCGTTTGAGCTCCTGACGAATCTCGACTCTTCCATGCAGAGCGCCACATGCAGAGGATGGGCCGCCTGCTTCAGTCCTCCATGTTCCTGGACTACATGTGGCAGAAGATGAGGGTGACTGGAGCCGCTGCCGTGTCTGGGTAAGCAAGCAGAGACTGGCTGTGAGGATGGGCGGGGGCCACGATCCGTGGCGCAATCGGTGCGAAGCGTTGGCCGCAACGCTGCTCGATCTTTGCACGACTAAGCCACCGCCGAGTGGTCCGATGCGACGCGTGGGTATGCATGTCGTGGTGCAACGTATTGGAGCTCAGGCGTTCAGGACATTCCAAACGTGCATTCTCCGACTCCCCACCCACACGACAACATTTTTATGACAAACTCGATGCGACTTGGTTTACTTTTTCACGAGCGCTGTTTGAGTTTGGCTACGACTTCCTTCTGAGCGGTGAACCCTCCACACATTGCATCGTGTGACCCTCCATGGCAACTGCGATCGCACAATAAGTGCGCCGGTATCTTCCCTCCAGGTTGGAATCGGGCCATAAGGAAGCGTGACGAATGAACCATAACAGAGACGGGTGCCTTTCACTGCTCTGCTGGCTCGCTGAATCGTGGCAACCTGAAACTGGTTGCTCGCAGAGTGAGACTCACAGAGAGCCCATTGATGGCGGCTGACAATGGCAGGTCATGTGACATTTGACACGTGACGGGTGCGGCCCACGATACCTAACCACCCGTCTGTTTGTAGCATTAGCGTTTGCTAGCCCAACCGCCCTTGCAGAAATGAGAGGGATTAACACATTTTGTTATTCATATCTAATGGCTGTTTATTGTATTGATGCATCACATAGTATGTAGACGTAAATTAGAAATTGGATGACTATTAGTAGTTTAAAATGAAATGGGTCTTGATTTAACCAGCCTGATGTCCATGGGGCATGGTCATGTTGTTCTGGGGAAATGTCCTGACTACCACTGGAAAGGCTGTTTGCAATACTGTATTCTGATCTGGTGGCGGTGCCAATTCCTGCCGTTGGACTGGTCCTGTGGGTTGGAACAAGTTTGGGATTCATCTGCCCCATTAATTATTAATCTTCCTGTTTCTGTTTCTTCCTGCAGCATGGGACCAGATGAGAACATGGACACCTCTGCTGTCCAAGACTCCCAGCCTCTGTTTGGGATCAACCAGGACCCCCACGGTGGTTCTTCTGGACACGCCCACCATCAAGACGACGAGGAAGAGGAAGAAGGCGGCGACGTCGTGGACGACGAGGACGAAGAGCCGGCCGATGAGGAGAGCATCACCCAGAAGGCCCCCGCCAACGGGAGGCGGGCTACAAACAGCGCTAGCAACGGTAACCACAGGCGATGAGGAGAGCTCAGAGGAGGAAGACGTCGATAAAGAAGAAGAAGAAGAAGAAGACGAGGAGGAGGAAGAACAAAACGTGACCGCCAAAACAACCCGAGGGGTTTCCCTCCGCCCACGTGTTCAGATCCTGACCAGCTGACCTGGGATCCACCCCCCCCTCGCCCTGTGAGTCCCTAGTGACTGTGAGTGGCTGCCGCCGAGGGGAACGCGCCCCTCGGCACCCATCAGCACGGACCATCGGCAGGACTGACCCAGTTAAACTTCCACAGCATGGGAAGATGCACACGGAAAAGACGACATTCCTTGCATGGAAGCCGTGTCAGAAAGTGAACTGAACTCTGATGAATTACCCAAGTTTTGTCTCTTTTTTTTTTCCTACCGTGCACAACACACATTGTTCAGCCGGACGGATAAAGTATCCAAATTTTAAAATGCAAAATAAATAAACAGGTTTATGTATCTGACTTGCAGTTTTTTTCACTTTCACAGTGTGTTGCTTGGTCAGTTCTCCTGTTGATGGGACAAGTAAAAAGTTCCTTTTATTACCGTGGATTTTGTATATCAAGATGAACTGATTTTAAAATAAAACATTCTAAAAACTCGATTTTGTGATGTTTTGTAGATCCATGTCAGGTTGTTTTTTGTTTTGTCACGGTTGTTGGGTGTCCTGTTTCGGAATGCTGCATTTCTAGGAACAAGTTGTTTCCAGTGACATTTGCTGCTTCAGCCGTCACGTTTTCAGCCTACCGTGGGATAGCTTGTGCAACCGCAACACGGAAGCATGATCCGAAAAGGTGTCGAGATGTGTTCCAGCCCAGCTGTATGCTTGGTTGCGGTTGAAAAGTTGTCAATCTTAATATATGGAGTTCAGGATAAGCATTAGATTCCTTCATTCCTGTGTGTAGGCGTGAAATGTTCGCGAAAAAAAAGCGTCTGTCAAATGACACCACATGGCTTGCACGGTTTTCATCAATTTATTGTGTGAATTGCAAACATCCACAGTACATACAAGTGTGCTTTCGACCACTTTGGGAGATACTGTAACGTAGATTGATTTCAGAAAATAAAGTATTTACAATACATACAGCAAGCATAGTTTGCAGTTTTCCTGTATGGAAATATGGCTAAGTTTGCAAAAGACAAATAGAAAGAAATGGGTTTTTAGCAATAATATATACATTTACAATTTATCACCATTCACAAAGTTACTTTTACAGACTACACCCCCTTTACCACATTTGTAGAAATCTCAACATTAGAAAGTACATTAACGGTGCTTGTGCAGGGACAGGGGACTGGGTGTCCTTTTGAGCGTTTGTGGCACAACAAGACATGATTGGATCAACAAAAAGTTCAGAACCACTGGCAGTGAGACAAACAAAAAATATAAACTCCCCTACTCTTCCTTCATAATGCATTATATGGTCATGACAACTCTTAGGTCCCGCGTGGTCCCTACATCACAGCAGTAGCAGCTCCAAGGCACCCTGAGCCACCAGCGCTTTATGACCACCAGCCAGCCCGGGTGTGATGCCACCCACCCATCAGTAACGCCTGCCAACCGGGTCTGAACAAACCGCAGTCGGCTCGGCTGGCCACATCAGCAGCAGAACATCATAATGGGGGGGGGGGGGTCTGTCTGTTCAGCGGCTCTGGACGTCGGTCGAGGTCGGAGACGGCCCGCCCTTGGAAGCGTTCTTGCGGGTGACGGTGGTGCATCGGGTGAGGATCTCCTGGGCGCGGGGCCTGGGGGGCACCTTGGGCATGGTGGGGCCCTTGAAGAGGTTAGGGTCGGACACGCTGGGCATCATCTTGCTGGTGGTGGGTCTGAGGTGGTTGGAAGACATTGTGCCGGGCGGCGGCGTCCGGCTCAGCCGCAACTGCTGCTCGTTCATGCTGCGCGACAGGTTGAGCGTGGAGCTCCCGTCGGAGCTGAGGTCGTCGCTGAAGCTGAACTCGCTGCTGTCGCTGCCCAGGCTGGCCTCGCTGCTGTGGCTCTCCAGCGTGGAGCCCCGGGGGAGATGCTGCCCGCCGTCCACCTCCACCGTGATCATGGGCAACGGACCCCCACTGAAGGGGGAGGAGGGTGAGGTGGAGTCTGCGGTGCTGTAGGACTTGGTGGGCGGAGCGGGACGGGTCACCGGACTGGGGTTGTTGGGGATGTCCAGCGAGTGGGAGCGGTGCTGGTCACCCAGACGCTGCTGGCTGGGTGTGGCGGGCAGCTCCAGTACGTGGCCCTGGGAGTGCCTGCGATCGTTGGGGTTGTAGCCCCCCAGGCTGCGCGGTTGGACCTGGAGGATGTTGCCCTGGGAGTGGTTGCGGACGTTGGGGTTGTAGCCCCCCAGGCCGGGGGGCTGGACCTGGAGAATGTTGCCCTGGGAGTGGCTGCGGACGTTGGGGTTGTAGCCCCCCAGGGAAAGGTTGAGGTTGGAGCCACGCAGGTCTTGCTGCAGGGAGGCCATGCGGACACGGGGGTTGTTGTAGGGCTGCAGGTAGAGGGTAGGGACATAGCCTACCTTGCCACCAGATCTGTTCAGGAGTCGGGGAGAGAGAGGGGGGTTCGTCAGAAATCGAGTTGCACAGAAAGCAGTACGATAAACATACGGCATGACAAGTCGGTGTTGAAGAACTGCGCCCACCTGATGAGCCACCAGCCGTTGTCAGACTTCTGAAGAACCTCCACCACAGATCCGATGTTCACAGACACCTCGTCGCCCTTGGTGGCCTTGTAGCTCTTCACAGCGGTGTACAGCGCACCTGAGGGTGGACCGTGAGAGAGTCTTGTTTACTATGCATTCGTCGTGAACAAGATAGTAATATGTATGCACAAGTCATCCACAATGCTAGGCGAATCGCCGTAGCTAACGTACCGATCCCAGTAGGGCTGTCGGTTTCATCTTCGCCATCCACGTCGTCTCCATCCTCGTCCACCTTCTCCAGGTACGGTGCGGGGAACCAGGCCAACCGCTTATCTTCGTTTTCAACCAGCCACCATCCTGAACACAAAACACGCAATGGCAGATTAGATTCTGGATATCGGGATCGACTTCACGGAGGTGTAGGTCGGCCCATGCTGGAGTGCTGTTACAGGATCTCAGATTAGATCATGGAGTCTCTCTGACGCACCTGCTTTGTCTTTGATGAGAACGTCCACGCTTTCGTCCAGGGCCACCTTGAAGGGCTTGTTCTTGGTGTCTTTGGTCTCGTAGGACGCCACACAACGGTAGGACTCCGTCACGATGGGCTGGATCACGTTGCCCGTGCTGTGCGTCCGGTCCTGCTTACCCTCGCCCACGATGACGTCGTCCGAAGGCATGACCATGATGCTTTTAAACGAAAACCGTCGAGAAGTTTCGAGTTAGTTTCGATGTAGAAAAACGCATGCGCCCATATAGAGTTTGTAATGTTGTGAGGCGCGAGGCAATCAATGAGATATAGGCTTATACTTTCACTGGCATATTTACAAGTACCGTTTATTAATATGCACTGTCCCTCACAAATAAACTGAATAATGTTCAAAATAATCCATGAGTGAACGTGAAATGGGGTTCTTCAGGTTCAGGCCTACCTGTTGCTAACATACTCCGGATTGAGGTCCTGGGCGGTGGGGTGGAAGAAGCGCACGAGGTCCGGGGACTGGGTGACCCACGGGTCACAGCTCAGCAGCTCCTCGCAGTACTTCTCCAGGATCTTGAGGCGCAGGACCGACCTGCTGGTCCCCTTCTTCTGACCGCCACCCTTGGTCTTGTGGTCTACACGGCAGCATGAGGAGGAGGAGGGGGGGATTTATTGATTTGGAATCTCAGGGAAATTTCGCTCATTTACTAATGTACAACTAACTGTATGTACATTTACTATTCCATGCCAGACGCCATATTTCTGCTACTGCTGCCCTCACTTGTGCATCTGGCCTGACTTACTTGTACATTGATAATACTCAATATTCAATACTTCTGGATTCAACATTACAGTTTTTGTTTTGCATCATTATTATGTATATTGTGTTACCTATTATGTATATTGTTTATGTATATGTATATATGTATATTTTCATGTGTGTGTATATATATTAGAAAATGTATCTTCTTGTTATTTCTATTTATTGCCTCATCTTTGTGTGTACTGTCGCCTGCCATGTCACAAGAGTTTCACTGTTCAGAATGGCCCTGTGTTATGATGTACATGTGACAATAAAACACTTTGACTTTGACTTTGACTTTACAAAAAAAAAGGTGTTTTACAAAAAAGTAATAGGAAAGACCTACCTTTAAACTTGGGGATGATTCTGGAGGATTTTTTCAACGCATTCGTAGCCGGGAATGCTTTCTTCATTTGTTTCTGTGGAGTAAAGATGAGCATTTACGTGAATAATGAGACCAATGCAGGGGCGGCACCAGGGATTTTGGGCCCCGTGAAAAGAAACCATATAGGGCCCCACCAAGTCACGTTATTTTACATACATAATTTAGACCATCATTATACACATGGACCCATATAATACTGTGATACTTTTACTATGTGGTTAAATGAGGTTTGCTTGGAGTATCATACTTAAGAGAACATTATTTTCTTCATGTTTGTTTAAGTATTTATTATGTAAAAGAGGGTGACAGGGGCCCTCCAGTATATTTTGTTTTATTCTTTTTGATACAAAATGTCAGTCTATCAACCAATTTATTTTGCCACTTTTACTGTCACTAATTACTTAGAAGAACAGAAATAAAAACAAACTTTTAATGTCAGCCTTTTAGCGGGGCCCCCACTCCACGTTGGCCCCTGGGGACTGCCCAGTTGTCCCTCCCAGTTGATTGGTAGATCCATTGACAACAATGAAGTCTTCTATTACTTACATGCATTTTCTCGAAATCCTCAAAGCTCCGGTACACGACAATTTCGTTCTTGTCTGACCAAAGCACCGACGTGATGTAGGTCTGGATGTACACAAAAAAGACATTACGTTAAAAAAATGCTGTACCTGTTTAAAGATAATTATACACTTTTACTGACTTTTACTCTGAAACCCTTACTTTGTCCTTTTCTTTGTGCATTACTCCAATGAGCCGGACGCTGATGGGGTATCTCTGGTCGTCCATGATCGTCTTCTTAATTCTGAGGTTAAAGCCTATTAAAAAAGAAGTGTGTGTGTGTGTGTGTGTGTGTGTGTGTCAGTGTGTCAGTGTGTGTGTGTGCAAGCAAGACACTGAGGTCTGTGATCTGGTTGCCTCGCAGGTGTGTTTATATAGCAGCTCTCCACCTGTGTGTGTGTGTGTGTGTGTGTGTGTGAGTCACGTAGACACAGAGGAAAGAAAACCTGTGACGTCCGGGAAACTCTTAAACGTCGCAAGAGACACCGGTTCTGTTTGTGTGTGTGTGTGTGTGTGTGTGTGTGTGTGAGTGAGTATTAACATGTATTTATTTATTTATTGTACAAGTACTACACAAATATATACAACTAAATCGACAGACTGCAGCTACAATAAATCAACAGTTCATGTATGCTCATTTTACATATTGGGCCAAACATTGCACAATATATATACAATCTGATCTGTGCAACTGGATATTATTGACGCTACGTGTGTGTGTGTGTGTGTCATGACAAAGAAGCTTTTGGGGATCATAGGCCCATACAAGTATGCAAATCTGTACAGAAAAGGAATGGAAAATATCATTGGAGCTTATGAATAGATAGAAAGTCTAAAATGGTCAACATCCAATATAGGCCTATAGCCTAATATTTATATTTGATCTGTGAAATGTATTTTCTTGGGTCATTTATTGTAATTTTCTATTGTTATTCCTCATTACATCTCGTTTTACATTAGCTTATATAGATCCTCATATGGACACTTACAGTGGTGGCCAAAAGTTTAGGACCACCCCTCAAAATTCACCTTTGGACAATAAATCACATGTTGACTCAGAACTAAACTTCATGAACTTAATTTATTGAGTGAATAATATAGTAACAAATGTTTTTACAAAAATAATTATGCAAAACATTTAGAAAAGTCAATATTTAGTGTGACCTCCCTTGCATTTGATAACCTCACTCAGACGTGTCGGCATGCTCTCTACAAGACTCACAATATTCAGCTGTGATTTCTAGTACCCAAACTTCTTTGATCGCTTTTTCCAGTTCCTTGACACTACTTGGCTGTTTTTCAGCAACTTTATTCTTCAGAACAGTCCATAAGTTCTCAATAATTTGGCTTCGAATCGGGGCTGTTGCCAGGCCAGTCGAGGACTTGGATTTTCTTGGACCCTCAAGAATTGCATCACAATCTTGGATCGATGACATGCATGGCGCACACCGTCTTGCATGAAAATATTGCATTTATGAATGGTCATGTGTAGTTTTTTGCAGGTTTTCAAAAACAGCACAAAATGAGGTCAAATGAGGCCTAACAAGGTGTTTACTGCTTTATGGTCAGATAAAAAAGTGACTGATAGCCTGGCACAAGGATGATGCAAGAATGATGCAATCATTGGGTTCAGGAGAAGATTGACCTTTTCTTTGGCCCAAAAGGTGACATTGTTTGAAACCATTCCACACAAGGCTCCAATCTGCGCACTCTCGGTTAACTATTGGTCTACATTGCCCCCTAGTGGTGGTGTCCCCTGTTACATATTGGCTGCACGACAGAAAGAGCACCAGGGAAAGATAGGTATTCCTATCATATAGATGGTGATTATTGGCTGTGCTTCGATGTAACACATAAAAACGACACAAAGAATGTATAAAAAATAGGGCTGTCAAACGATTACAATTATTAATGATTTTGTGTAGTTAATCGCGATTAATCCCAAATTTTTTATTGGCTCAAACTTGAATGATTTTTCCAAGTGAAAAGCAGTGTATTGTGTTGTAGCCATATGAATGGAAAATATAAGCAGCACCCAAATGTATTTTTTATTACAATAACAAAATCCGATATAAAACCAAAAATATTTGTAGCCACTGCCAGGGCAATAACATTTTCATAGTCTTATCTAGTTAATTCGGGAGTGTTGTAATGTAACGAAGTACAAATACTTCGTTACTGTACTTAAGTAGAATTTTCACGTATCTGTACTTTACTTCGTTATTTATATTTCTGGCAACTTTCACTTTTACTCTACACTACATTTCCTAAATAAAATGTATACTTTTACTCCGATACATTTCTCCTAAGCATCTTCGTTACTCGTTACTACAAAATAAAATCATTAGAAATGTGTTAAGACCGCAGGTTTGACGAATCACGCGCGAAACCAACCAGACGCGCAAAGCGCACGCGTACTGCTGCGGGCGCACGCGCTTTACTTCCGCTCCCATGGTAACGCATGGCGCGGTTCACACTGCGTCCCTGTGCGCAATCTCATAGAAATACATTGAATATGCACAATATCTGCATCATATTCAGTTAAATCAAGTCATATATTTTGCATACAACCAAAACAACATTCAAATAATAATAATAATAATCGTTATTATTATTATTATTATTATTATTATTATTATTAACATTCTATATAGTTTAGATATTTGTTTTAATCACACTAAAGTGTGATCATAGCATCAATATCAATCAATTCCCGCGTCTGGTAACATGGGAGTGGAAGTACGCGTGCGCAGCAGTACGCGTGCGCTTTGCGCGTCTGGTGGGTTCAGTCCACGCGCACGAAAGCGTCCGTCCGCGTCTGGTGGGTTTCGTGCGTAAGAAGTCAGTAGAATCAACGACTGATGCCACTTTTTTTTTTTACTTTTACTTTTACTTTTACTTCCAATACTTAAGTACATTTAATATCAGAAAATTACTTTTGATACTTAAGTACAGTAAATATCAGATACTTTAAGACTTTTACTCAAGTACATTTCTAAAAGGTGACTTTAACTTCTACCAAAGTCATTTTCTGGTAAGATACTTGTACTTTTACTCAAGTATCGCTTTCAAGTACTTTATACAAGACTGCCCCCCCCCCATCAGAACCCCCCCCAGAGACGCTGACTCGGAGCCCGTCGCGCGCCTCACGGTAGCGTGAGGCGTCCTTGGCGCAATATCTGTGATGTCCACCAATGTCCAAAACAACAACACGTCCTTGCTTGAAGTACACATGGTGATAAACGAATCAAAAGGTCAAACTACGTAATTGCGTTAATGGCGTCAAAAAATGTGTGGCGTTAACGCGTTAATAACGCGTTAACTTTGACAGCCCTAATAAAAAACAATTCTTCAATATTTATTTAATCATTCAATCCAGAAGCCATTTTGAATGTTCAATTTCCATTTATAAATCAGGCATCAAGTTTAAATCAGTCCTTTATCCATGTGACAGTCTCGTCTGTGCATTGCATCGTCTGCATTCCTATACCATCACGCCTACTGACCAAGCTGAGCGCAAATCCAGCTATCTCTAGCTGTGGTTCATAATGGTATAAGCTACAAAGGTTGGCCAGTGAGGTAGGCAATTTCAAAGCAATCCTCGAAGGACAATACTGCATCCTCATTCCTCAAACTTTCCCGCAAAAGTCAAATTAAAAAGGTCACACAAAAAACATTAGCAGTATTTCATAAAATGAATGGGGTATTTTTTTGTTACATGTCAAAGGCGACTCTTCCCCACCCATCTCCATGACCTCCGACCTCTGGGTGGACTGATGTTTAGAAAAGCAGTTGCACAAGAGTACAGGAAGTGACGTCGTCTGTGTCTCTGGCGGGAACTCTGTTGTGCTATTGGCAGTTAAGAGTTGTCATCAATAATCAATCTGTAATTAATCAGTCTCATTCACCACTTACAAGCCAGACAGGGTTGGAGTCAATCCAGCCCATCACAAATAGAAAATGTAACATCCCTCCCGTCCCAGAGGAACACATCTGATGTATATATACACACACACACACACACACACACACACACACACACCAGAACACACATGCAGGCCATCTTTGTATTTCAAGTGCGAGCTGAGGTTTCACACGTCGTCATAGATCAATACTTTTGTAAACAAATATCTCGTCATGTCAAGCTCTGACATGATGCCCAAAGCTGAAAAGGATTAGACTTTAGATCTTTTTTATTATAAATTATAGATTTGTCTTATAGTTTGTGTCACACACACACACACACACACACCAACTCAACTTAATCGTCTTATATAAACACATTTCCTCCATCTTCTCATGGACTAGCCGACGTGAGATAGTCCATAACATTACCCTTTCAAAACTTCCCCTGAATATAAAATTAAACCTAATCTGGATTCAGTAGTCCACAGGCCCCATTTCACCAAGCGGCCATCTTGGTTCTGACCGCTAGCTGGATGTGGGGAGGTACTGAATGTGCTCAGAACCAAGATGGAACCAAAATGGCCGCTGTGTGAATACAGCCCATGTGGTGCCGCTCTGCTTGCATAGAGAGTTGTGAAGAGAGTCTGGCCAGCAGTGTCTTTCTGGTGGTAAGAGGGCAGGTAATAGGTGCATATAGCAATAGCAGCTAATAGCAGCAACAGCATCATAGAAATGCTTGGCTACAAATGAAGCAACCGGAGATTCCCAGTCCAGTTAGATGTTTTGTAAACCAATTTTTGATTTGATAAATCACAGCGAATTAGCCACCAGTCTTGTCACATTTGGATCAGTGTGACACCACCCCACCCTGGAGTGGTAGGCTAACACTACCGGCGTGTTGGTGAGCAATCATAGCTTTTGATCATTTTCATTTTTTTGTAAGAACCCTTCGTATACCCCTCCAGCAAATGACATGACAAAAATGGTAAAAATAACATTATTAAGCTCAAACCGCATGATCCCTCCAAAGTAAGCGTTGTCAAATTAAAAGGCAGACTGTTCAAAAGTTTGGCACTTCCATGAGGAGTGAGGATGGTGAAGAAGGGGCAGCAGGGAAGAAACAAAAACAGCGAGGAGACAAACACATTAAAACAAAATAATTCTCAAATAAGTTTAAAAAAACAAAACAAAGGACAAATGAAAAAAGGCAAAATGTCTTCGGGTGGAAAGAAGAACAGCGAAGTCTGTTCACCTCCTTCCACTTCTCGGCTTCCAACAGTCCAGCAGCCGCCATCTTTGCCCCTATTTATCCCAATCGTTAAGACGGAATCAAGATCCTCTCTTGGGGATGGGTGGGGGGGGGGGGTGGGGGTCGCTCGCTCGATGGGGATACCAACACCACCACATCCATGGGGGGCCAACATTTGGTCTCTGAGTTAATTATGTAGGCCACGTTCTGCCGTCACCGGAACTCGTAAATGGGCACACTATGTTCCCGGACGTGGTTGAGGTTTAGAGACTGATACCTGTAAAACAATACAATAAAATAGTTAGTACATATTAGGGATATGGTCATTGGATACAGCATGCATTTACAGTTCCTATAAAAACATAACACACATGAGTGTGTGTGTGTGGTGGCTGGCTTAATAGGCCTCACCTGGCCCAGTTAGAGTCCAGAGTGGGTGGGGCTGCAAGCCTGGTGCATTGGTGATTCAGTGCACCACAGGTTAAGTCAGCCAACACACACACACACACACACACACACACACACACACACACACACACACACACACACACACACACACACACACACACACACACACACACACGTCCCGTTGGAGGAGCTGAGGTCGTCGCAGAAACTTACTGCTGTCGCTGCCCAGGCTGGCCTCGCTGCTGTGGCTCTCCAGCGTGGAGCCCCGGGGGAGATGCTGCCCGCCGTCCACCTCCACCGTGATCATGGGCAACGGACCCCCACTGAAGGGGGAGGAGGGTGAGGTGGAGTCTGCGGTGCTGTAGGACTTGGTGGGCGGAGCGGGACGGGTCACCGGACTGGGGTTGTTGGGGATGTCCAGCGAGTGGGAGCGGTGCTGGTCACCCAGACGCTGCTGGCTGGGTGTGGCGGGCAGCTCCAGTACGTGGCCCTGGGAGTGCCTGCGATCGTTGGGGTTGTAGCCCCCCAGGCTGCGCGGTTGGACCTGGAGGATGTTGCCCTGGGAGTGGCTGCGGACGTTGGGGTTGTAGCCCCCCAGGCCGGGGGGTTGGAGCTGGAGGATGTTGCCCTGGGAGTGGCTGCGGACGTTGGGGTTGTAGCCCCCCAGGGAAAGGTTGAGGTTGGAGCCACGCAGGTCTTGCTGCAGGGAGGCCATGCGGACACGGGGGTTGTTGTAGGGCTGCAGGTAGAGGGTAGGGACATAGCCTACCTTGCCACCAGATCTGTTCAGGAGTCGGGGAGAGAGAGGGGGGTTCGTCAGAAATCGAGTTGCACAGAAAGCAGTACGATAAACATACGGCATGACAAGATCACATCACACATCACACTTCAACGGTTCAGGCTGGTGGTGGTGGTGTAATGGTGTGGGGGATATTTTCTTGGCACACTTTGGGCCCCTTAGTACCAATTGAGCATCGTTTAAACGCCACAGCCTACCTGAGTATTGTTGCTGACCATGTCCATCCCTTTATGACCACAGTGTACCCATCTTCTGATGGCTACTTTCAGCAGGATAACGTGCCATGTCACAAAGCTCAAATCATCTCAAACTGGTTTCTTGAACATGACAATGAGTTCACTATACTCAAATGGCCTCCACAATCACCAGATCTCAATCCAATAGAGCACCTTTGGGATGTGGTGGAACGGGAGATTCGCATCATGGATGTGCAGCCGACAAATCTGCAGCAACTGCGTGATGCCATCATGTCAATATGGACCAAAATCTCTGAGGAATGTTTCCAGCACCTTGTTGAATCTATGCCACGAAGAATTAAGGCAGTTCTGAAGGCAAAAGGGGGTCCAACCCAGTACTAGCAAGGTGTACCTAATAAAGTGGCCAGTGAGTGTACACCTCTACACATATTACGCACATTACACCCATGTACACAATGGGAAGGTCTGGATCTATACAACGTTGTTTTTTTTAGCGAGGTATTTTGATGAGTAGGGCTATGGTAGAGGGTACAAAGCTTCAGCCATTATTGACATACTACCTGTTTTAAAAAAGAAAAAAAAGAAACCCCCATCAGCTATGCTTACCTTAATCCTGAATCTAGCTTTAAGATCAGTCCTAGTTTACATGCACAGTGCAGGACTATGGAAATCTAGCTAGCTACTAATAATCAACCTGCCTCTCGACCCCCCCCTCCGCATTCCAGGAGTATCCGACCCTGACCACATTCTTCGCTGGTGAGATCATCAGCAGAAAGAGGCCTTTTCTAACCAGGAAGTGGGACGCAGACGAGGATGTGGACCGGAAACACTGGGTAGGGACCTCAGCGGTCGAGGGTCGGGACCCGTTCAAGACCAGACCATCTACAAGTCTTCCAATTCTGACTTCTGGTTTTATTGTTGTCTCATCTTTGTTTTTTGTTACCAGGGAAAGTTTCAGTCCTTTTGCAAATATGCCAAATGTTTTAACTCTGACGACTTTGACTACGAGGCGCTGAGCAACAGCGACTACGTCTTCATGAGGTGGAAGGTTGGTTGACAACATCAGTGTCCAACGTGAACCATGGAATCTTTTTCTGAAGTGTTCATTTAATGAATTTACTTTCTTCTACCCTATAATCTGTACTACCACCACAGGAGCAGTTTCTGGTACCGGACCACACCATCAAAGACATCAGTGGAGCGTCCTTCGCTGGCTTCTACTACATCTGCTTCCAGAAGTCCACCGCCACCATCGAGGGCTACTACTACCACAGGAGCTCAGAATGGTAATTATTACCTCGCAGATCGGACAGAATGACCAGCCTCTAAAGGGCTTCAGATGCCAAAACCCCAAGCCAGGGAGGGAGAAAGGAAGGAAGGAAGGAAGGAAAATGGAAGAATTCTCAAAGGGACTCACTGAATTGTGAGAAGAACTGGTGTTTCTAGGGACGGTGGGGGGTTCTTGGCATTGCAACTAAGATTGTCACACAATTCACTGACACAAACGGAAAAGGTTGAATCAGAACACTAGTTGTGCACATTGTAGCAGGGCTGTTACCACAATGCCACATGATGTGGTTTAGTTTGTGGCTCCTCCAAAGACACAGACGGTGCGTGCGCGTGCGTGTGTGTGTGCGCGTGTGCGTGTGCGTGTGTGTGTGTGTGTGTGTGTGTTGGCTGACTTAACCTGTGGTGCACTGAATCACCAATGCACCAGGCTTGCAGCCCCACCCACTCTGGACTCTAACTGGGCCAGGTGAGGCCTATTAAGCCAGCCACCACACACACACACATGTGTGTTATGTTTTTATAGAAACTGTAAATGCATGCTGTATCCAATGACCATATCCCTAATATGTACTAACTATTTTATTGTATTGTTTTACAGGTATCAGTCTCTAAACCTCAACCACGTCCGGGAACATAGTGTGCCCATTTACGAGTTCCGGTGACGGCAGAACGTGGCCTACATAATTAACTCAGAGACCAAATGTTGGCCCCCCATGGATGTGGTGGTGTTGGTATCCCCATCGAGCGAGCGCCCCCCCCCCAAGAAAGGATCTTGATTCCGTCTTAACGATTGGGATAAATAGGGGCAAAGATGCCGGCTGCTGGACTGTTGGAAGCCAAGAAGTGGAAGGAGGTGAACAGACTTCGCTGTTCTTCTTTCCACCCGAAGACATTTTGCCTTTTTTCATTTGTCCTTTGTTTTTTTGTTTTTTTACTTATTTGAGAATTATTTTGTTTTAATGTGTTTGTCTCCTCGCTGTTTTTGTTTCTTCCCTGCTGCGGGCGGCTGTGGTGCCGCGGGTGTGCGGTCGTGCTGGGGGTGTGGGGCAGGCTTCCCACGGAGGTGCCCCCTAGAAGCGCCCGCCGAAAGGAGGAGACATTGATGGGGCTAGGGCGCTCATAATGATGATAAACGTTAGCCCGCCCGGTGGGAACAGCCTGGGGGGGCGGAGGTCGGGGTGTGGGGGGGCCGGCCGCCGAAAAGGAGGATGCCTGCCCGAGTGATGAAGAGATAGCACCTCCGCGAAGAAAGATCCTCTGGGCGCGTGCTACATTAGGCCCCTCAGGCCCGAAGTGGAAGGACGCGGAGGATCAAGGGGTGGGCCCCGGCCCCGCCAAAGGAAGCGAAGGTGAGGTGGAAGGGACGCGGTCAAGTAAAACACTTGAGGTGGGGTTTCTTCCCTGCTGCCCCTTCTTCACCATCCTCACTCCTCATGGAAGTGCCAAACTTTTGAACAGTCTGCCTTTTAATTTGACAACGCTTACTTTGGAGGGATCATGCGGTTTGAGCTTAATAATGTTATTTTTACCATTTTTGTCATGTCATTTGATGGAGGGGTATACGAAGGGTTCTTACAAAAAAATGAAAATGATCAAAAGCTATGATTGCTCACCAACACGCCGGTAGTGTTAGCCTACCACTCCAGGGTGGGGTGGTGTCACACTGATCCAAATGTGACAAGACTGGTGGCTAATTCGCTGTGATTTATCAAATCAAAAATTGGTTTACAAAACATCTAACTGGACTGGGAATCTCCGGTTGCTTCATTTGTAGCCAAGCATTTCTATGATGCTGTTGCTGCTATTAGCTGCTATTGCTATATGCACCTATTACCTGCCCTCTTACCACCAGAAAGACACTGCTGGCCAGACTCTCTTCACAACTCTCTATGCAAGCAGAGTGGGACCACATGGGCTGTATTCACACAGCGGCCATTTTGGTTCCATCTTGATTCTGAGCACATTCAGTACCTCCCCACATCCAGCTAGCGGTCAGAACCAAGATGGCCGCTTGGTGAAATGGGGCCTGTGGACTACTGAATCCAGATTAGGTTTAATTTTATATTCAGGGGAAGTTTTGAAAGGGTAATGTTATGGACTATCTCACGTCGGCTAGTCCATGAGAAGATGGAGGAAATGTGTTTATATAAAACGATTAAGTTGAGTTGGTTTGTGTGTGTGTGTGTGACACAAACTACTAAGACAAATCTATAATTTATAATAAAAAAGATCTAAAGTCTAATCCTTTTCAGCTTTGGGCATCATGTCAGAGCTTGACATGACGAGATATTTGTTTACAAAAGTATTGATCTATGACGACGTGTGAAACCTCAGCTCGCACTTGAAATACAAAGATGGTCTGCATGTGTGTTCTGGTGTGTGTGTGTGTGTGTGTGTATATATATATACATCAGATGTGTTCCTCTGGGACGGGAGGGATGTTAAATTTTCTATTTGTGATGGGCTGGATTGACTCCAACCCTGTCTGGCTTGTAAGTGATGAGATTCACCACTTAAAAGCCAGACAGGGTTGGAGTCAATCCAGCCCATCACAAATAGAAAATGTAACATCCCTCCCATCCCAGAGGAACACATCTGATGTATATATATATACATATATACACACACCAGAACACACATGCAGACCATCTTTGTATTTCAAGTGCGAGCTGAGGTTTCACACGTCGTCATAGATCAATACTTTTGTAAACAAATATCTCGTCATGTCAAGCTCTGACATGATGCCCAAAGCTGAAAAGGATTAGACTTTAGATCTTTATTATAAATTATAGATTTGTCTTAGTAGTTTGTGTCAACCACACACACACACCAACTCAACTTAATCGTTTTATATAAACACATTTCCTCCATCTTCTCATGGACTAGCCGACGTGAGATAGTCCATAACATTACCCTTTCAAAACTTCCCCTGAATATAAAATTAAACCTAATCTGGATTCAGTAGTCCACAGGCCCCATTTCACCAAGCGGCCATCTTGGTTCTGACCGCTAGCTGGATGTGGGGGAGGTACTGAATGTGCTCAGATCAAGATGGAACCAAAATGGCCGCTGTGTGAATACAGCCCATGTGGTCCCACTCTGCTTGCATAGAGAGTTGTGAAAGAGAGTCTGGCCAGCCAGTGTCTTTCTGGTGGTAAGAGGGCAGGTAATTAGGTGCGTATAGCAATAGCAGGCTAATAGCAGCAACAGCATCATAGAAATGCTTGGCTACAAATGAAGCAACCGGAGATTCCCAGTCCAGTTAGATGTTTTGTAAACCCAATTTTTGATTTTGATAAAATCACAGCGAATTAGCCACCAGTCTTGTCACATTTGGATCAGTGTGACACCACCCCACCCTGGAGTGGTAGGCTAACACTACCGGCGTGTTGGTGAGCAATCATAGCTTTTGATCATTTTCATTTTTTTGTAAGAACCCTTCGTATACCCCTCCATCAAATGACATGACAAAAATGGTAAAAATAACATTATTAAGCTCAAACCGCATGATCCCTCCAAAGTAAGCGTTGTCAAATTAAAAGGCAGACTGTTCAAAAGTTTGGCACTTCCATGAGGAGTGAGGATGGTGAAGAAGGGGCAGCAGGGAAGAAACAAAAACAGCGAGGAGACAAACACATTAAAACAAAATAATTCTCAAATAAGTTTAAAAAAACAAAACAAAGGACAAATGAAAAAAGGCAAAATGTCTTCGGGTGGAAAGAAGAACAGCGAAGTCTGTTCACCTCCTTCCACTTCTTGGCTTCCAACAGTCCTGCAGCCGGCATCTTTGCCCCTATTTATTCCAATCGTTAAGACGGAATCAAGATCCTTTCTTGGGGGTGGGTTGGGGGGGGGGGGGTCGCTCGCTGGATGGGGATACCAACACCCACCACATCCATGGGGGCCAACATTTGGTCTCTGAGTTAATTATGTAGGCCACGTTCTGCCGTCACCGGAACTCGTAAATGGGCACACTATGTTCCCGGACGTGGTTGAGGTTTAGAGACTGATACCTGTAAAACAATACAATAAAATAGTTAGTACATATTAGGGATATGGTCATTGGATACAGCATGCATTTACAGTTTCTATAAAAACATAACACACATGTGTGTGTGTGTGGTGGCTGGCTTAATAGGCTTCACCTGGCCCAGTTAGAGTCCAGAGTGGGTGGGGCTGCAAGCCTGGTGCATTGGCGATTCAGTGCACCACAGGTTAAGTCAGCGCACACACACACACACACGCACACGCACACGCGCACACACACACGCACGCGCACGCACCGTCTGTGTCTTTGGAGGAGCCACAAACTAAACCACATCATGTGGCATTGTGGTAACAGCCCTGCTACAATGTGCACAACTAGTGTTCTGATTCAACCTTTTCCGTTTGTGTCAGTGAATTGTGTGACAATCTTAGTTGCAATGCCAAGAACCCCCCACCGTCCCTAGAAACACCAGTTCTTCTCACAATTCAGTGAGTCCCTTTGAGAATTCTTCCATTTTCCTTCCTTCCTTCCTTTCTCCCTCCCTGGCTTGGGGTTTTGGCATCTGAAGCCCTTTAGAGGCTGGTCATTCTGTCCGATCTGCGAGGTAATAATTACCATTCTGAGCTCCTGTGGTAGTAGTAGCCCTCGATGGTGGCGGTGGACTTCTGGAAGCAGATGTAGTAGAAGCCAGCGAAGGACGCTCCACTGATGTCTTTGATGGTGTGGTCCGGTACCAGAAACTGCTCCTGTGGTGGTGGTGGTAGTACAGATTATAGGGTAGAAGAAAGTAAATTCATTAAATGAACACTTCAGAAAAAGATTCCATGGTTCACGTTGGACACTGATGTTGTCAACCGACCTTCCACCTCATGAAGACGTAGTCGCTGTTGCTCAGCGCCTCGTAGTCAAAGTCGTCAGAGTTAAAACATTTGGCATATTTGCAAAAGGACTGAAACTTTCCCTGGTGGTAAAAAACAAAGATGAGACAACAATAAAACCAGAAGTCAGAATTGGAAGACTTGGGAGACTTGTAGACGGTCTGGTCTTGAACGGGTCCTGACCCTCGACCGCTGAGGTCCCTACCCAGTGTTTCCGGTCCACATCCTCGTCTGCATCCCACTTCCTGGTTAGAAAAGGCCTCTTTCTGCTGATGATCTCACCAGCGAAGAATGTGGTCAGGGTCGGATACTCCTGGAATGCGGAGGGGGGGGGGTCGAGAGGCAGGTTGATTATTAGTAGCTAGCTAGATTTCCATAGTCCTGCACTGTGCATGTAAACTAGGACTGATCTTAAAGCTAGATTCAGGATTAAGGTAAGCATAGCTGATGGGGGTTTCTTTTTTTTTTCTTTTTTAAAACAGGTAGTATGTCAATAATGGCCGAAGCTTTGTACCCTCTACCATAGCCCTACTCATCAAAATACCTCGCTAAAAAAACAACGTTGTATAGATCCAGACCTTCCCATTGTGTACATGGGTGTAATGTGCGTAATATGTGTAGAGGTGTACACTCACTGGCCACTTTATTAACTACACCTTGCTAGTACTGGGTTGGACCCCCTTTTGCCTTCAGAACTGCCTTAATTCTTCGTGGCATAGATTCAACAAAGTGCTGGAAACATTCCTCAGAGATTTTGGTCCATATTGACATGATGGCATCACGCAGTTGCTGCAGATTTGTCGGCTGCACATCCATGATGCGAATCTCCCGTTCCACCACATCCCAAAAGCGCTCTATTGGATTGAGATCTGGTGATTGTGGAGGCCATTTGACTATAGTGAACATTGTCATGTTCAAGAAACCAGTTTGAGATGATTTGAGCTTTGTGACACGGCACGTTATCCTGCTGAAAGTAGCCATCAGAAGATGGGTACACTGTGGTCAGCAAGGGATGGACATGGTCAGCAACAATACTCAGGTAGGCTGTGGCGTTTAAACAATCCTCAATTGGTACTAAGGGGCCTAAAGTGTGCCAAGAAAATATCCCCCACACCATTACACCACCACCACCAGCCTGAACCGTTGATACAAGGCAGGATGGATCCATGCCTTCATGTTGTTTACACCAAATTCTGACCCTACCATCTGCATGTCGCAGCAGAAATCGAGACTCATCAGACCAGGCAACGTTTTTTCCAATTGTCCAATTTTGGTGAGCCCATGTGAATTGTAGCCTCATTTTCCTGTTCTTAGTTGACAGGAGTGGCACCCGGTGTGGTCTTCTCCTGTTGTAGCCCATCTGCTTCAAGGTTCGACGTGTGCGTTCAGAAATGCTCTTCTGCATACCAGTCTGGCCATTCTCCTCTGACCTCTGGCATCAACAAGGCATTTTCACCCAGAGAACTGCCACTCACTGGATATTTTCTCTTTTTCAGACCATTCTCTGTAAACCCTAGAGATGGTTCTGCGTGAAAATCCCAGTAGATCAGCAGTAGCTGAAATACTCAGACCAGCCCGTCTGGCACCAACAACCATGCCACGTTCAAAGTCACTTAAAATCACCTTTCTTCCCCATTCTGATGCTCGGTTTGAACCTCAGCAGATCGTCTTGACCATGTCTACATGCCTAAATGCATTGAGTTGCTGCCATGTGATTGGCTGATTAGATATTTGCGTTAATGAGCAGTTGAACAGGTGTACCTAATAAAGTGGCCGGTGAGTGTACATCATGTGTACTGGGTGATTGATGAGGAATGGGATGTCATGCGGTTTATCTGCGAGTACATCTGTATGTCGTTGTTATCCATGTTTCCATGTACATACTGTGAAAATGAATTTCCCTAAGGGACAAGCCATACTATATCTAATGTAGACACATGATACATGCAATTATGATCAGATAAGTCATCAAAGATACATATGACAACGACAACAATTCTTGTAATATTACATTTCCACTGGGATTATACTGTCAACACCACTGGCTGCCATTCATAAGTAGATAGAAAGCATAGAGGCAACCTTCACCTCTAAACCAGTTTGAGCTGCGTACCTCAGTAAGGCCCTTGATCTTCAGGTAGCCACACAAGTACGAGTCTTCTACGGTCACATGCTGTCCAAAATAAAATAAAATAAATTAGGAAACGTAGAGCACCTAGATGACACACTTTTGAACTGAAAACACACAATCTGTTCCATAAAATGGTGTTAAGCTACTATGCCACGTCTGTATTTGGATTGCACAGAAAGATATAATGCAACAAATGACAATTCTTTCTTCTTCATTTGTTTTGGGCTTGAGAACATACAACTTTTTGCATTTGGGTGGCTTGTTGTCACTTAAATGAGGTCATAGGTGTCAGGTGTTGAATGACAGTAATAAATAAATAAATAAATAAATAAATAAATAAATAAATACCGTCGGCGAGCTGCTAAGCACAACTTGATACGTCATAAATAAAAGAAAAGAAAAGAAATAAAAAATTCACTAAATTGTCACCTGCAAAATGACCTCCACGTCGTACGAGTTCCCTTGCTCTTCTGGTGGCCCCGAAACGCGAGCCGCTGTACAGCAACGTGGCGCCGACGACGCCGGGCTGCGACGCGTTTATCGGGGCGGGGGGCGTAAGCGAGTCCGGTGTCGAGTCGAAGGCCCGAGTCGTCGTCGTCGCCGTCGTGGCCGTCGCGGTGGTGGTGGGTGGTCGTCGTGTGGTGGTGGTGGTCGCCGTCGTCGTCCTCCGCGGCGCTCGGCTCGGACGGGCATTATGAACGCGACTGTGTGCGTGTCGCCACCCGCCGCGACAGTCATGGACACGGAAAGCGAGAGAGGCGGCACCACAACCCGCTGGAAATGTCGACGACTGACCGACCGACTGACTGACTGACTGACAGCCAGCAGGGGGGGGGGGGGGGTTAACGAGATAAGGGCAATGTGGGCCCCAACGAGTCCGGACTCCGTCGCCTGCTGCCTGCCTGCCTGCCTGCCTGGACGCCGGATTGGAACTCGATTTAGCTTTCCGTGCTAAACAGCGCTACGTCGCATTTTGAGAAGACAAGCTTCGCTCCTTCTCATTGGCTGCCGAGTTGCAGCCCACGTCAGAGCGCGATGCTCATTGGACAGCTCACAGCGAATCACGTCGGCGCTTTCTGTTCGTCATAAGACTCCGAATGACAACACTGAGTTTATGTAATAGTTGAAGACGCACCAACTACTTACAGCACAAACAAAACATCGACTAAACAACCAGGTTTTGTTATTTGTTTTATTTGTCGTGGATTAGTGCAAAGGCACAGCGTGTAGGACGTAAGCATAGTGCGACGCGAACACACGAATGCGTGTTAAAGCAGATCCTCCAGCTGATTCCTCAGGTGTTGTGTGTAATTTAGGATCTCTGAGATGCACTTGCGATTCCGCCATACCTCCTCCTCCTGGATCTGCGGTCGTGCACAAAGAACAGAAGCAGAGTACTCATCGCCACTGATATCGGTGTACACAGGTGCAAGTACATGTACAAGTAAATGTACAAAAAATAACGATGAGGATCATTCTGTACCCTTTTAATGAGCGCCGCCATCCAGGCCTTGATGCGTTTCACCAGCGTGTCCTCTCGATTTTCGATCTTCAATATGTGCATGTCGTGAGAGGCGTTCACTACATTCATGACAGTGTCTTTCCCCATAAATAACTGCAAAGGACAAAAATAGGCGGTGTCCATGCTGAGAGGGAGTACTACCAGTGGTTTTATGTTACAAGCCACTATTTACAGTGTTGTGGACACCTCACCAGGATACTGGGATTACCACATCACGACTACTACTGTGGTAAACCACAGTAGAACACTGACCATTTTTACATTTTATGCAACCGACCATTTCTGCAATATAAAACACTGACTGCTCTAACGTCGTCAGGCAGGTCGTCCTCCAACTCGCTCTTGATCTCCTCGTGATGCTGGTTCTCCAGGTCCCGACACTGAGCAAATGTATTTATCGGTCAAAGAATAACCTGCGTGCCAATGAATTTGAGCACAAATTCCGAAGATCAGTGGTGCAGCATGATGACCTGCTGTGTGTCCTGTATATAGGATGTTTAGTACACAGGAAAAGGATATATTCCACGAGATGTTTCGATGAAGCTGGCAACCATATCCTTGATGCTTCTCTCAAAGTCTTCAATAATCTCCTGCAACAGAAATGACAAAATAAAGACAGTCATTGGAAAACATACAAATGGAAATGGAAAAACGTACACATTTTTCATAGGCAATTTTATTATCTGCCTATTGTAGCATCACCTACTTTTGTCAAACAATAACACAAGAATCATCAGAAATGTATTAAGATGTCACTTTATTATAGAGAAGTACTCAATACTATTTTAGAGTACTATTTTAACCCTAGTTAAAAGTTAACAATAATTAGAGGAATGTCTATGAATAAATTCACCCAAACCTCTAAACCGTACAGAAAAACGTCACTCTTTTTTAACCACCCAGTGCTACTTGAATCCCTAGCCTTTCTGAACCATTGGAGCTCCGCTCTCCTTCAGATAGGAACGGCACACCAACCTCCAGCTGGTCCACAAGCTGCAGCTCCTGGAGCATGCTGCTGTCCCGGAGCATTTTAATGTCCTCACTGTACTGGTTCACCAGAGCGTCCCGCTGGGCCGTGTCTGGAGCCTGCTGCAAATCCAGTATACTCTATACAGAGAGGGTGGGGGGAGGTTAGTATTAAGAGCTTTCCTAATCCTTTGCACCTTCACTTTCTCCTTTCATGAAAGTTATTAAAGAGATGGCATCCCACTGCAACTTAACCAAATGATCCTGAGCAGATTTAAGGAGGAAAAGTGGTCTGTCAACTTGAGTGTAACAAGTTAAATACGGGATAATCTGTGCATTTTAAGACGATATGTGGATTAAACCTAAATTAGCATGCCCATTCATCTGGTTGTTAAAAACATGGGTCAAATCAGCCAGCAAGGGGTTTCACGCTTAGGGCCCGCCGCAGCCTATCCACAGTATAGCAGGTAAGAGGGTCAACCCCTCCCACCCCGGACATAAACTATTGCAGCATTTCCGCTCTGGCAGGAAGTTGCGGTCCATCAGGACCAAAACCTCAAGTCACAACAAGAACAGCTTCTTCCCCGCTGCAACTGACCTCATTAACAAGACCCTAATGATTTCCTATGTTTAACCCCACTGACTCCCACCCCCCATGGACACTATTGCATTACATTAACGCACATCTTTAAATTGCACATTTTAATTGCACATTTTGTATATATTTATATAATTTCTTATTTATTTTTTATCTTTTAGAATTACCATATAATTACTTTCTGTTTAATGTTCAATGTTATGCACCAATCCGCAAAAGCACATTCCTTGTGCTGCTGCTGATTCTGATTCTGATCTACAGCCAGGGAGGTCAGAGTTCAAACCACAGCACTTTTTGCTCACCTTCTTTCGGCACGTCTCAAAATCGGCCACACGTTGTGCTGATCTCTGTTGCTTTTCCCTCACAGCCTCTTGAAGCGCGCCAAAAAAATCGTTAACCTCCGACTCTCTCCGCTTCTGCTCAGCCATACCGATTTCGAACATTTGCACGCACAGAGCCACCAGCTGGTCCTTGAACGTGAGGAGAGATGTAAGTCAAGGAGAAAACTGAAAGTATGCTGGACGTCAGGCGTTGTAAATATGTCAAATATGAATGAAAAAACGTGAATAATAAATACATTGATATAATGTGATTTCATTCTTGAGTGTTGAACCAAATTACATTTCACATAAGAATACAATTTATTGGATAGGGACCATCACCCAAAACAAATTATGTATCTCAAAAAATGTACGATTGAAATCTGTAAACAATATAAAGGAGACGGGGAAAAACATGAATGAATAAATCTTAATGTTATCTGCTTGAATCACTCACAAATCATGAAAATATACATAAAAATTTAAAGTGACATACATTTCAATCAACTAAATGAATAAAAGATATGTCTGCACTAGGGCTGCCACTTTGGGCAGATGGCCTATTTTCGCTGCTTCTGTGTCTTCGGCGAACATGCTGTCAAACAGATAGGACCCGTTGAGGAACTCCACAAAGGCCTCCTGCAAAGACAACACAACCATACAGAGGGAGAAGCCAGGTTAACGCTAAAGGATAATAACGTTGCCGATTGTTAACCTTATTATCTCACACATCAGGGATATATTGTTATCGCTGATGCTCACTCTCTCTCTCTGGGGCACAGCTCAGTGCAGATGCAAGGTCTTACCCCCTATTATACCACCAGGTGTGAGTGCCATGTGCCACCACAATTGCCATGTGACTGCCGTCTAGTGACATCACAAGTGGGAATGTCCACCTAGATGTATGCTGACTAGATCAGTTTACCTGTCGGTACAGTCCACTGGGTAGGCTGGTAGACTGATCTAGTAATCATACATCTAAGTGGACATTCTCACTTGTGATGATGTCACTAGACGGTAGTCACATGGCAATTGTGAAATGGCTTGCAATGGCTAATCACTCACTCACACCTGGTGGCATAATATGTCCCCTTTAACGATGGACTTGGGGCAAGATGGCGGGTGAGATGATGATGAGAAAAGTCGTGAGGTGAACTGGGTTCAGGCAATATGGGGGAACATACAGTATGTATAACATCGTTCATTTGCATAGATTGAAATGATAGCCAGTTGAAAATTGGCAAAGTTCCCCTTTCAGTGGAGTTTCAGGGGAGAATGCTTTGCATATGATTCCCATGACCTTGTGTTGTTCTATTTCTTTTTGCTGGCTCTGCTCAGCTTCCATGGCCTTCAGGGACTGCAGCTCGTTCTGCCCTATCTCCTCAACGGCATACTGGTATTTGGCCCAAGCCTGCTGCTTCTGCAAATACACAATACATGGGGGAATCTGAATCAAACAAAGGTGGCGTAAATTCTGAACCGATTGGAAATTACTCTCACTGTGTGCAGCCTTTTTTTTGTATATCTCACAATTCGAATTCCATTCAGGATGGAACCGAGATGGACACTAGTGAATACAATACATTCTCTGGACAAGAGACAATCCTGAATCAAATGCCAATCTGCTGTTTTGCCTTGGATTACTACTTACAGTTTCTTCATTGAGTAATCTGTAGTCCAGATACACTAAGTCTGAAAGGTAAGCGGCGATGAAGAGTTTGTAGTTCTCGTCTTCAGAGAGTGGGTTCCCTGACAGGTTGACGGTATGCAGGTTCTTAAACCTCCTCAGATAGATTACCTGGGGAATCAATACGTGCATTTGTCATCCACCGAGGCCATGTTCTAATATCTCATCCTAGAAATCTTTGAAACATGCAACCATCACGTGAAAGATGATTCTTTACGTTGTCCAACTGGTCCAGGGAGTTGTTTCCAATAGCGAAGAAGGTGAGGTTCTTGAGCGTGTCCATGTTCTCGATGCAGGAGATCTTGTTGTTGTACAGAGTCAGATCTTCCAGCTTCGTTAAGGTCTCCAGACATTCTATCTTCTCTATGTGGTTGAATGACAGATCTGGTAGAGCCATGGGGAACATTTCTGTTGTCAGTTAGTCGATATATAGACATCCATTAATCTCTTTATGTTAAGAATTACTTTAATGAAATAAAATAATGAAATGAAAAATACTTACCAAGCCACGTTATATTAGTAAGACTTGCTAGTCCCTCAATCTTCCGTATGAGGTTGTTATTCAGTTGCAGTTTAGTCAGGGATGTGAAGTCCCATAAATGCTCAATCTTTAGGATGTCTGTTAAAGAAGAAAAACAACAACTGCTGCAACCTCAACCCTGAGAGGGCACTTGCTGACTCTTTCATCGACACGTCGACTTACTTTTGTATTCCAGGCGGAGTTGGAGGACCTCATTGAAAGCGATGCCCTCTTCCCTGGTGATGAGCTTTGCCTCTTCTTTAGGGCCCTGGTCCTCTACAGCGTCCTGCAGCATCGTCTGGTCCATCACACTCTGTTCCTCACCGTGAGGCCTGAACATGTTGCCACTTGATTAAACTATCTGCTGTTATTGATCTAATGTATCTGTTGTCATGGGTGGGGAACACCGAACGGGTAAATTGTGGCAAATATTATTATTATCTACGTATTGCAAGAGTTATACGTATCCTACAGTCAGAGCCTACATTCGCAACCCTGTGTGTGTGTGTGTGTGTGTGTGTTTATCTGTCGCTTAGCAACGGGCTACGTCTGAGCTGCATTCAATGGAGTCAGTGTGACGAACTGTTTTGTCGTGTTAACACAATCACCACAATCTAATAAATATAACAATACACGCAATGAAAAAAAGGGTTAGGGTTAGGGTTAAATTTAAACAATTAAAAAAAATTGTTCATCATATACAATTCTGAAAAATCTATAGGCCTATATATATATATATATATATATATATATATATATATATATATACATCTTGTAAATGATGTAGTCGTCTTGACTCAAATAGTATTGTTCTTAAGTGTAACGATAGGTGAAATCAAGTCCATATCTGGTGTCATGTTTAATTGTTATCATTATTATTATAATTATAATTATTATTATTATTATAATTATTATAATTATTATTTCGCTATGTATGCAAAAATATAACGCAACGAAATCATCGTAGAGATATATAAGATATGTGTTAGTGTCATGTAGCAATGTCATCAATCACAACGACATTCACATTATAATAATAATAATAATTATTATTATTATATAATTATAATTATAATTATTATTATATTATTATAATTATTATTATTAACTAAAAGTTGAGCAGCTTTGTGCGGCTGAGGGAGGGACTTCACGGTCCGCTTCTCCCGCCCAGCTGCCTGCTGCTGCCTGCTGCTGTCATTCCCGGACGGAGCGCGTTGTTGTCAGGATGGACTTTCTACTGGGAAACCCGTACAGCACTCCCGTGGGCCAGTGTGTCGGTAAGACGATCGATACAAATGAACACACACACACAAAATGTAACAACCACGGACAACCACGGACAAACGGACGCTCAGGAGACAATACTATTGCCTCCTGATTGTCCGTCGTTGTTCCATTTGTGTAGCAGTTAGTTACTCTTGCTAGCTCGGCTAACGACCACCGGCCGCTAAGATGTGCGAACGGTCGCCTTTATATGATCTCATATTATCTTATATTATCTTGCATTTGTTTTAAAAGTGGACGCTATGCCGATACGTTGGAATTAATGTGTATTTGTTCCGCTACAGGGTGAGGGGGGGGGGGGGGGGGGGGGGGGGGGGGGGGGGGGAGGGTTGTTATTGTCACGTCGTCCCGAGACGTGACGTGACGTCATGACTTCACGGTCTTCCATTGGCGTGTGGGGGTTTATTCTTGACACTACAGTAATTCGTGTCACATAATAACACTCAGAGATGAGATGACGACAAGCAAGATATCAGACGTGCTTGATGCTTCACAGCAGACAGTTGTTTTTGGACCTCTGCCTTTCTACGGAAGCTGGAGGGATGGGAGATGATGAAGACCTTCTCGTGTTACCTCCCTGTCCTCTCCTCGCCTGTCCTCACCATGACCGTTCATACATTCGATTCTCTCACTCACTCACTCACACACTCTCTCTCTCACTTACTCACTCACTCACTCACTCACACACACTCTCTCCCTCTCTCTCTCTCGCTCTCTCACCAACTTCCATAAGACGTGCGATGTGTCTTGATCTTTATAAGGCTTTGCAGCTCTCAACTCAAAGCGTATTTCATGGCGGTCATTGATGGTGGTCAAGAAGGGTGTTCTGGTAATCCCACAATACGTCTATGTACAGCCTAACTATGTCAGCAGCCGTTCTGTGCCTCTCTCCATCCCTCTCCTCCCTGCGCTTGGTGAGGCAGCAGGATGTCCATTTGCTTTGGTTTTGAGTTGACCTCTATCCCTCCTGTTTGATATGATGTCTATTTTTAAGGTTTTAAGGCCTGTGCACCTTTATTTATTTTTTTAAACAAAGTTGAAGTGGAACTATTTTGGATATGTGGATGCTCGTTTCAAGTAGTGTTTCCTGTGTTTTGAATGGAACGTGCTGGAAGTACTCAGCCGGTTTGAGGTTCATCCAAGGTGTAGGTGTCCTGCTCCATGCGCTTGCGAAACACGGTGGCTGCTGACCCAACACATGTCTACCACACATGGAACGGTTGTGTTTTTGTCTTACTTTCTAAGCTGTGTCTTGTAAACGAGGTAGGCCTAAAGCACATGCAGCTTGAAGATGTAGTCTGGGTGGGTGGTGGTAAGGTATTCGGAATGTCCTCAGTGACGATGAAACTCGTGTTAGCAATCACAGTAGCTTGTCCCGATTTAGGGTTTGCAATTTGGCCCATTTTAATCAACGGCTCTTATTGAGTGGTGTCTGAGATGGGTCAGTGCACTTCACCAGTCATGGCAGTGACAGTGTTCCACTGATATAGATGTAGATTTTTTTGCGTGGTACATCCAAAGACGAAACTAATTTGAATGGCAGAATTGATAAGAGCTGAGAGGGGGAATCAGAGATGCCATTGTTTACAGTTACATTTGTTGGATTAGGCAAATTCATGAACCACCACCCACCCACACTCCACCAACCAGACTGTGCCAAGTTTATCGGGGCATGTTCAAATCGGAATGTTCAAAATACATTTGCATGGTGACAAGGCTTTGGTCCAGTACATTTTCGGAAGGTATTTGTGGAATCAGGTGAGCAGCCATAACAGCCATCGCTGTGTGCTAGTCATGATGACCTTGGGTGTAATTCGATGGAGACAGGCGGACCGCTCTCGGGAGTCAGTGAGCAGGACAGCGTGGTGTGTCTCTGGCGTTCAGAGAGGCCCATTCAGTGTGTCCCTGGACAGGGCGTGCCCTCATTGTCACCCACTGACAAGCTGCTATGTGCCAAGTCAGACAAAATGGCCCCGCGACAGCAACGGCACTGGCCGTCGTCTTGGACAGGACTAAAATAAGTTGCAATAGGCCTACATTGCAGACAGAGACAGAGACGGGGGGGCCGTATGGTATGACGTCATTCCTTGGACACGGTGCACTGACTCTGCACCACCACGTTTTTAATTTCACACTGCGGTTGTGTTGTAAACTATTTTACTGCCACGTTGTTATTAGTGGATAGTGTGCCACTTCTGGTCCTTTCTCCTTCCCTTTTCGCATCCACTTACTGAAAGTTTAACTCACGACTATTTCAGTCACCAACGAAAGGAAGGTTACTACACTTCAACAAATACATTTATTGATATAGAAGCAAAATTGATGTCCAGTCAGTGACCTCATCTTGGTGCTCCGGCGATTGATTGACCCATACTTCCGTCCTAGCATGTATCTGCAAAATTAAAAGACATGGTCTATCTACTTATGTTGTAAGTGACGGACCGAAGGTGTCATGATCACTTTAGCCTACAACTATAGGCTATATGCCTATATTCAGTTCTTGTCATGGTACTAAATGACATGGGTCACTAATAGTGTGATAGTTTAAAATCTGAGAGGGAAGTGTGAGTAAAGTGAAGGAGAAAACCAAACCTACAAATGTTTGTTTGTTAAGAAATGATTAACTGGCCCGATGCAGAAAGGGTTAACACCCAGAGAGAGGGTTGGTTATTAAGAGAAGGGAGTGCGGAGGCGGAGGGGATGGAGATGTGTGGCTTTGTTGATGGAGGATGTCACTCTCTGGCACCCTCTCTCTACACCCATGTGACCCGCCTGGCTCGACTTAGTGTGGCGTCCGTCCGTAAATTCCCAGGAGCTGGACAGTGAACAAAGAGTTGTCCAGTGCGTCGTTCATAAATCCTCTCTGTTAACATTGCATCTTTCCAGGCGCTTGTGTGAAACATGGAGTTCTGCACTGGGTGATGTTGGGCCGTGATGTTTCCAGATCTTCCTTATTTTACGGTTTACTAATCATTTTAGGAGTCTTTAAGGAGCGGGTAGGGCTTAGCCTGGCCTTCGTGTTATCTACAATGTTAGTCTTGAAGAACAAGTTGGATTTGTAATGTAATGGATGCTTTGTTATTGTTTTGCAATAATCCTGCGGTCAGTCATTCATGGGTAGACCAGCATATGTTCACAGAATGGTGCCATTCATTGTTCATTGACCAACCAAGACGGTTGAAGTTTACAATGCCACATTTGGAGATATCCAGTGGTGGAAAGTAGGCTTAACTAGTAAGTACATTTACTCTAGTACAGTACTGAGATACGAGTACAAATCTGTCCGCTACTTGAGTATTTCACTTTTTCTGCTACTTTATAGCCTACTTCTACTACTCCACTACATCTCAGAGGCAAATATAGTAGGCCCTAATTTTTATCCTCTACATTTGTCTGACAGCTTTCTTTAGTAGTTACTTTGCAGATTAAAATTAACAATACAAAATCGAATCAATAAATTAATTATGATATTTTAATGCTAATAATTTTCTTTTATTTGAGTAACATTTTCAATGCAGGACTTTTACTTGTAACAGAGTATTTCTACTGTGTTGTATTACTCCATTTACTTCAATAAAAGATTAGTACTTCTTCCACCCTTGGAGAAGTCCCACAATATCTATTTGCCCATACAAACAAGAGCCCTTTGGAGGTACATAGAATGTATGTTGCTTGTTCGTAGGCCACTAGGTCGTCTGAGTCTGTATAGTTGTGTTCCATGAAAAGTTCTTCTGTTCTGGAGCCATTTTGTACCGGCCCTCACCCTGGGGCCCGCTGGGAGGGACAACATCACAATGGCTTGTGAATGTAAATCAATCGGTGGGCACTAACAGTCAGTCAGTCACTGAGAGTCCGTCACAACAACATCTCATTCACAGCCATTTTCTCCATTCTCTCTAGTCTCTGACTCTCTGCCTCTTCCAGGGGTAAAGGTTCAGTTGGGCCTCATGCTGCATAGTACACATGCTTTCGTCATTGAACTAGCAAGTCGGGGATTGTGTCTCAACTGAAGGTTGTTTGTTGTGGTTGTTGTTAAATAACCTTCTCCCAATAAATATTTAAACACAAGCGGCACAAAACATTAGCATGTGGACAATATGCACAGGGTGGTGATTCATGCTGCATTTGGCAGATTTCAGTCAGGCAACCGCTTGACTGAAAAAAATCTTCACAAAATCTGTTTTTAAGGAAACACATTCACGCAGTGTGTGAGATCACACACACACACCACTGACTTTAACTGCCCCAGACGTGTTTAGTGTTATGTAAGGCGGTCCGCTTTTTAAGTAAGTGCTCTTTTGGAAAACATACTGACGAGGCTCTGACAGAAATGTTGATTTCCGATACTCTGTAGTAAGTAAGTAAGGTTGAGCTTGGCACTCGGTCTAGGGCTGTCATCAGAATGTAACTGCCAAGGTACACCTACACGACACAGCACTCCTAGCTTTGTTTCTAGTGGTGTTTGTGTGACGGACAAAGCGGTGCTAATGACTGCCATTGTTCTACTGACGAAGCATTAGCCACCGGCCTAGAGAACGGGTTTTATGTGAGGTACAAATGTGGGCTTTCTGTGGAAACACTGAGGTTTGTGCAAAAGGAAGGGCAGTTCTGTTGGGCTGCAGAATGGTTCCCCTTCAAACCACACGCACACGCACATGCACACATGCACACGCACGCACACGCACGCACACACGCACCACACACACACACACATGCACAACTTGTAAAACGTATATCATATTTTAGTTCATAAATATGATTTCTGCACAAGCGTTGATCAGATGAAAAGGCCTGGTTTAAGAGCTGGAACCTCAAGCTAAACATTTGACTATGGATATGAATACATGACATGTGGGTCTACTTCTGGTTTCTGTCTCAGAGCGGGCCACAGACGGAGGGCTGCAGAATGAAGACTGGACCCTCAACATGGAGATCTGTGACATCATTAATGAGACTGAGGAGGGGTGAGACACACACACACACGATGGTTCCCAGACTGCCTGCCTGTCAACTGATGGATTGTTTTGCTGTTGTGGAACGCAGATCGTTACACACTAATGAGGTTTAATTGGTCCAACCTACTTTGTAGGTTGGACAAAGTAGGTTGCTGCACTACTACTTTCCACCGGATAACTACACGCGCGCACACACGCACACATCCGCCCCGTTTTTATTCAGTCAGCATTTAATAGACACATGCTACTTACATACTACTCTCGCTTACACCCAACGAGACAGGACCGTGGTGTCAGTCTAAGTCTTTCTCTCTCCCGTTATCTCCAAGATTCCTCATGCCTACTAGCATACCCACTCCTTTTGGACTCTAGCATAGATTCCCTCTGACCCACTCTCATACTCTCTCTGTCATACACTCTCTCATTCACTCAAAAAGTATGTCATACATATTACATGTACACATATGCGCTCACACACACTCTGACATAAGCGTGAAGACTCACACGTACATGCATACACGCCTTCACATGCATGCACACTCACTGATGCATACTCACTCACTCACTCATGCATACACATTCCACACACACACACAAACACACACCCCCACACCATGCTGTGCTGCCATAGCACATCTAAGCAGGGAGATGTAGAGATGTAGAGATGAGAGAGAGAGAGAGAGACTTCTCCACCCTAGAGGAAGAAGCTAACCATTTCCAGGCTCGCGGCCACGTTATCATCTGTGGAGACCTCAATGCCAGAACAGGACGAGAACCTGACACTCTCAGCACACAGGGAGACAAACACTGACCAGGAGGTGGAAACATCCCCTCCCCAATATGCCCACCCAGACACAACTACGACAAAGCTACAAACAAACATGGGACACAACTCCTGCAACTCTGTCGTTCGCTGGGATTGTACATAATAAACGGGAGGCTTCGAGGAGACTCCTATGGCAAGTACACCTTCAGCTCACCTCTAGGCAACAGTACAACAGATTACTTTATCACTGACCTCAGCCTGCCCTCTCTCAGGGTGTTCACAATCAGCCCGCTAATGCCCCTGTCAGACCACAGCAAAACCAGTCTACCTGAACAGAGCAACACCCAATCAAGAAGTACTTAAGCCAAACAAACTCCACACTATTAAAAAATGAGGATCTACCAATCCAAAATGGAGAAGTGTGGGTCAACCACTTCTCCAAGCTCTTTGGCCCAATAGAAAATAATTCACAGCAAAAACACTTACTACTGTAGATCAACTACAAAGTTTAGAGTCAATCATAAAAGACCATCAAAACCCACTAGACTCACCAATCACACTAAAGGAACTACAAGACAAAATAAAATCACTGGAAACCAAGAAGGCCTGTGGTGTCGACGGGATCCTAAATGAAATGATAAAATTCACAGACCTCAAATTCCAATTGGCTACATTAAAAAATCTTTAATGTTGTCCTTAGCTCGGGGATCTTCCCCAATATTTGGAACCAAGGTCTGATAACGCCGCTTCACAAGTGGAGACAAATTTGACCCAACAATTACCGCGGAATCTGCGTTAACTGTAACCTTGGGAAAATCCTCTGTATGATCATCAACCACAGACTCCTACATTTCATCACTGAAAATAATGTCCTAAACAAATCCCAAATTGGCTTTCTACCGAATTATCGCACAACAGACCATATTTGCTGAAGGAAAACCCTATGAGATCATAAAGTCAATGTACACCAACAACAAATGTGCTGTTAAGATTGGCAAACAACACACAGACTTCTTTCCCCAAAACCGGGGGGTTAGACAGGGATGCAGCCTGAGCCCAACCCTCTTCAACATATACATCAATGAATTGGCAAAATCTCTAGAACAATCTGAGGGCACCTGGCATCTCCCTAGGAGACACACAAGTCAAACACCTCCTGTTCGCAGATGATCTGGTGCTGCTGTCTCCAACCAAAGAAGGACTACAACAGCACCTTGATCTACTACACAAATTCTCCCAGACCTGGGCCCTGACAGTAAATTTAACCAAGACAAAAATAATGCTTTTCCAAAAAAGACCCAGCTTCCAAGGCAACACAAATATAAATTATTTCTCGATACAACTCCCTTAGAGCATACAAAGAATTATACTACCTTGGCCTAAACATTAGGCAACACAGGTAACGTTCAACAAAGCTGTAAACGACCTGAGACAAGGCAAGGAAGGGCTTTTATGCCATAAAAGACATCCCAATAAAAAATAGTGGCATCAAAATACTAGACTCAGTTATCGACCCATTTCTCCTTTATGGTTGCGAGATCTGGGGTCCACTTGCAAACCAAGATTTTACTAAATGGGACAAACATCAAATTGAAAACGCTGCATGCAGAGTTCTGCAAATCCATTCTCCGCACCCAACCGGAAAAACACCCAGCAATGCATGCAGAGGCAGAAATTAGGACGAGTAGCCACTAATAATACAAAATTCAAAAGAGGGCATTCAAAATTTCATAACCACCTAGAAGACAGTGAGCCGACGACGCTCCATAATAAAGCCTCATCCACAGAGAGACTCTAGGCGATGCCCCCTCGGCGAGCTGGTTCTGGGACTCTATTCACAAAACCAAGCAGAGCGACCAGACAGAAACCCCATTAGAATAAACCAAATTATAAGAAAACAAAAAGAAAACTACCTCACACACTGGAAAGAATCAACCAAAAAACAGAGTAAATTAGAATTATTTGGCCCTAAACAGACAATACATTAGAAGAACACCTGAGCACTGTGACCGATCCCAAACTCAGGAATCCTTGACTAGATACAGACTCAGCGAGCACAGCCTCGCCGTGGAGAGAGGCCGCCACCGGCAGACCTGGCTACCAAGAGAAGACAGACTCTGTACCCACTGCACCCAACAGGAGGTGGAAACCGAGCTACACTTCCTAACAACCTGCCACCTATACCAAGACATTAGAGATACATTCTTCCCACAGATCTCAAACACCCAAAAGGATTTTGATAACTTAACAAACAACCAAAAACTTCCATATCTGCTGGGCGGGCGGGCGAGAGGGAGAGAGGGAGAGAGGGAGAGGGGAAGAGAGAGAGAGAGAGAGAGAGAGAGGGAGAGAGAGAGAGGAGAGAGAGAGAGAGAGACGGGTCGACCAACTGGGCTCCTGCGCCTCTGTCTTCGCCGTCCAGCGTGGCAAAGATGCTGCTGAGACGGACAGACAGATGGACAGCTGCTGCCCTGCCGCCCAGAGACATTCATTCATTCCAACAAAGTCCAATGGAAAAAGTCTCTCCTCCTCGCACCTTGAGCCAAGCTGTTTTCTAACTCCAGCTGCACTCTCTCTTGTCCCCCCCTTATGGAAAAGAATAGAATAGAACTTTATTAATCCCGAAGGAAATTCTTGTGCCAGGTTACATAGCGATGCAGTACAATAAACCAATATGTGCAATAAAACTATATATATATCCCCTCTTGTCCCCCCCCTCCCAGTCCCAAAGACGCCATGCGGGCCCTGAAGAAGAGGCTGAGTGGCAACAGGAACTTCAGAGAGGTGATGCTGGCGCTCACGGTGAGGAGATGGCTGGCCAATGCATCGCGGGTGACCGTGGTGGTGCTAATCACGACTGCTTTATTGGCCATCCAGGACTGCTAGCTAATGAGGAAGTCCCAATGCTCTAATCCGTGCATCCTCTCCAGCCTGCCAATTTTGATCCCTTCCTCGTCATCACCCTGAAGCCAAAACTGTCGAAGCTGTGTTTTTATATCACCTAATTGCTGCTTCCCCCCCCCCCCCCCTCCCTCCCTAGGTGCTGGAGACGTGCGTGAAGAACTGCGGCCACAGGTTCCACGTGCACGTGGCCAGCCGCGACTTCATCGACGGCGTGCTGGTCAAGATCATCTCCCCAAGACCAATCCCCCAACCATCGTCCAGGACAAAGTACTGGCTCTTATCCAGGTAAGACCGGCTGCCTACCTTGGGCCATAACTTATGGTGCGTTCCATTTACCTCGGAAGTCGGAACTGCGAATGACTTCACACCCGAGTTGACCGCGTTCCAGTTAACAAGTCGGAAAACCAAGATGGACGACTTGTTTTACCAGTCGATAACACCGTTGCAACATGCCCACAGGTAGAAGTTGGAAAGTACTGTGTGTACGACACAATTAGACAGGAAGTGCTAAAAACGTATATTACTACGCTTTCACTGACTGTTGATGCGTGGAGCAGCCATCTTGGATTTCTTAGTCGGGGTTGTGAGATTCGTCCGAATTGGAAAATCCGACTTCAGTGCGCATTCCCATGGAAACCTCTGACTTCCGAGTGGCAAATGGAGCGCACCATTAGTCTTGCATGTCAGACTTTTATCAGATTTGTGTCTGAAACGCAGATGAGGCTCCAATCTTGGTTCTCTATCAGCAATTGGCGAACACATACTTGGCAAGCAAAAGCAAAAGATACAAAATTGAGTCTTCAGTTGAACATCTCGATACGAGACAGGAAATAAGACATAGCTCCTCCCCTTGCAGCTGTTGGTTTTCGGCCCAGGCTCTGTGCTATCTTCCCAGCCAGAAGTTTGCGTAGGACTGCTGGAGCCCAGATTTGGTTGTATTCAAATCGAAAGTGATTTGATGTGTTACTATTGTGTCATGCAGTTGATGATTTTATTCTTAAGGGACCTACAGAGAAGTTTTGTTTAGATACAAGTAAATAATGAGCAATCTTGCTGGCAGATAGACTGCGGACATTTTGTTTTTCACCCCTGCACAGGTTATATCGCATCGTCTGTCAGGTCTTAAATCTGTTACGTGATCTAATTTAACAGAGTTGTTAACAGTTGTTGTTGTGCGGCAGAATTTCCCCTTTTAGTTGATCAATGACAGGATTACTTGTTATGTGCCAGGCCTTCCCAGAAGCGACGTCTGGACACACTCATCCTTACAGCCAAGTGTGACAGGGTGTAGCCCTGGAGTCCAGTAGCTTCCGCAGCTCCAGTGTGAGCTTCTGGACTGGGTGGGGTCGCTGATGATCTCACCCAGCTGGCTTACGCAATGTACGAGAAGCGGAGAAAGAAACACACACAGGTTGCTGATGAAATGACATGACCCGGCACCATAGGCCATTCACAGAAACGAGCAAAGACTTTGAAAGTGGCATGGAAATCTAAAAGATTTTACTATAATAAAGAAGATGAACTGAAGGATAACTGCGGTTCTGAGGTGTGTTGGTTGGTAACATCGGTGATGGTGTGGGGTCGAAGGTGTTGCGGGAGTTCAAGTGAACCAGGCTAAGCTTAAATGTACAGGTTGCAAGGGTCACTGGCAGGGAAGAGACTCCTCAATAGAACACACACACACACACCACACACACGCAAGGAACTTGGCAGAGGCCCTCACATGTGAAGTCTGTAAGGCCCGGGCCTTCGCCAACAGCTGTGGACTCTTGAACCAAACCACAAACCGTGTGCATGCAGCAGTCCCTTCCTCCCAGGTTTTGGTAGCTGGTTACCTGCTTGGTAACCTGCCTGGTGTCCGCTTACCTGGCAACCTCACGCCAACAGATGGTGTCCTACTACGCTCCCCATCCTAACCCGTCTCTCTTTATTCCAGATGATCAATGTTTCCCTAGCCTACCACCTTCTCTCCTCTCTCTCTCCCTCTCGCTTCTCTCTCTTCTTCTCTCTCACTGGCTCTCGATCTCGCTCGCTCTATTATTCATGAGCCTCAGTTGGATACTTTTATTTTTGGTCCCAGGGTCCCCGGGTCCAGGTGTAGTTTAATGAAGATCACATTTACTTTTCGGTTTGAACTTGGCGGTGGGGGGTTGACCTGCTGCTTGCTGCTGCTTTTGTGTTGGTGCTAGGAGCATGTGTGGACAGAATTGGAATACTTGGAAATTGATAAACATTAAGATACGTTAGGTTTGCATGTATCCAATGTCATCTTTATCCAATGAGAGAAAGTAAGGCTAAATTCCATGTTTTTGTTCTTTACATATTGCGTCCGAAAACGTGCCTTTTTTTCGGAACTGGACGATTACTTTGCATCCTGTTGCCGCCTGCACCTTTCCGCTTGCACAAACACTGCACTTCACACGCATACACACAGATTTGTGTGTCGTTAATTGTGTTGTGTTGTGTGTGTGTGTGTGTGTGTGTGTGTGTGTGTGTGTGTGTGTGTGTGTGTGTGTGTGTGTGTGTGTGTGTGTGTGTGTGTGTGTGTGTGTGTGTGTGTGTGTGTGTGTGTGTGCGTGCGTGTGCAGGCGTGGGCGGACGCCTTCAGGAGCAGCCCCGACCTGACGGGCGTGGTCCACATCTACGAGGAGCTGAAGAGGAAAGGGGTGGAGTTCCCCATGGCTGACCTGGACGCCCTGTCCCCCATACACACGCCACAGAGGGTGAGCCGCCTCTCACACACACACACACACACATACACATACATACATACATACACACACACATACATACATACATACATACACACACACACACACACACACACACACACACACACACACACACACACACACACACACACACACACACACACACACACACACACACACACACACACATACACACACATGAACCCCCAACCGTCCTTCCAAGACAAGCCATTGGCTCTCAGCCAGGTACTGGCTTGCTCCATTGGATTGGATGGGAAAGTGAGTTGACATGTTTCTATATTTTTTGGTCATGTCAGGTGGGGGGAGGAATCTTACTCAAGGATGGGGAACAAGGACATTGGGGATCGAACCCAGTACCTTTTTGGGGTGGGGGTCGGAATACCCTGGCCTAGGTTAGCCTAGGGAATATATGGACATCATGATATGGATGTTGCTTTTCTTGGTTTTTTAAGTCTGTATTATAGTGAAGTGATGTAATTTCCGATGTCATGTCTGAACTCACTAGACTGTTCCAGCTGTGCTATTTATTATTATTTGCATGTTCTTTTATGAAAGAAGAAAATACTCATGAAGTCAGCACTTCAGTTGTTTTTGAAGGTCCCCTATTTTACCACCAGGTGTGAGCGTGATTAGCCTTTACAAGCTCTTTCAAATGGTCATGTGACTCAAATAACTGACATCACAAGTGGGATTGTCCACCTAGATGTATGCTGACTAGATCAGACTGGCAGCCTACCCAGTGGGCTGTACCGACTGGTAAACTGATCTATTCAGCATACATCTAGGTGGACACTTCCACGTGTGGTGTCACTTTGTCACAACGCCAATTTTCGTCACATGACAATTTTGGAAACGGCTTGTAATGGCTAATCATTTTCACACCTGGTGGTATAATAGGGCCCCTTTAAGTCACACAGGAGTACACAAAAATCGGCTTTACCTTGTGGTTAATTTATCTAGACAATTTTTGGATTGAATTACCAGAAAACATGATATTTTGTGATTATTTACTGTATAATTATCAAGATATTCAAGATTTCTGACCACATGGCCCAGCCTCCCATCCCTGATCTTTGATCGGTCTTACAGGGTATCCCAGAGGTGGACCCGGCAGTGCTGAAGTACAGAGCCCCCTCCATGACCACCACCCCCACCCCCACCCCCACCCCCACCCCAACCCCCACCCGCACCAACAACACCACCACCTCCATCCCCTCCCTCACCACCGCCGCCGCCCCCCCGAGAGCCACCGCCGCCTCCTCCGGGGCCCTGGTGTCGCCGCCGCAGATCCCCCACGTCCCCGATGCCTCGGGCCCCATCACGGCCAACCCTGAACAGGTGGGGGGACGTACGACCTTTGAACTCTGACCGCTGACCTTTCCTTCCTGGTAGACGGTATGCGTTTTGAAAACTGTGGGTGTGTACACTAGTCACACCGTGGTTTGTCAAATCCGTGACAGTCTGGGTGTAGCCAGTCTTAAAACAATTAAAATAACAATTTAATCAGAAGCACATCTGTTTGTTATTTGTATTTGTGTTATTTTTGTTATTCTAGCTGACGCTCGTGTCTGAAGCGATTTGCAGTTTCAAATGCATGTCAGGAAAGAACCTGCTGACGTGTATACTGATTCAGCAACTGGGTCCCACCCACACATCGCATTGCTCTACGTGCACTTTGTGTGGCGGGAAGGTGCCTCCCTGTCATCTTGGTCTTGCTAGCCAATAAACGGAAGTTGCTGTGGTGGGAATCTGCACTACCAACAGGGTAAAGGACCCACAGCTACGTTTTTATAAGCTTCGTAAGCTTTGAAAAACCGAGCCTCTAAGGAGACACTGGAGAGGTTGGGTGGGAGTCGTTTTGCGATCTGTCTCTAATGCATGTGACTAAAAGGTGACCTTTGAACCCCTTCCCCTCCCCTCCAGATCGCCCGGCTGCGCAGTGAGCTGGACATTGTGAGGGGCAACACCAAAGTCATGTCTGAGATGTTGACGGAGATGGTTCCCAGACAGGAAGATGCCTCGGATCTGGAGCTGCTGCAGGTTAATAACCACTTAATAACCACTTAGGAGGCACTTAATAACCACTTAATAAATAATGAGGGCCGTGCGTTCACTCAGAAGATGACACGGCGGTCTTTGTGGTGCACTGCTTTCTGTCGGGCTTCGAAAAACGTTTTTATTTGCTGCCACTAGGGGGAGTAGTGCGTCCAGTTATTGTTAGGAGTACCTCACCCAGTGAGACTCGGTCAAATTTCTGCAAGTGACTTTTAAGCAGCAGCACCAAAAATATTGGCTCAGAAGGTAATCCGCTCAGGCTAAACCCTCACAAGTATTTATGGTCCATCGTCATTCATCAAGTTTCAGGTGAAAATACATTTGAGGCTATTCTTACTCTCAGTATACACATTATCTAGCAGAACTGTAATGCTTCAATACATACAATGACTACATATGAAACAACCAATAGTAAGCTACAATGAAAGCAAAAAATACATTTTTGTGACTTTTTGAAAGAAAATCTACTTTTGGTCTGTCTGATGTGTGTCCGTGTGTGTAGGAGCTGAACCGGACATGCAGGGCCATGCAGCAGAGGGTGGTGGAGCTGATCTCCAGGGTCTCCAACGAGGAGGTCACCGAGGAGCTGCTGCACGTCAACGACGACCTCAACAACATCTTCCTGCGCTACGAGAGGTGACGTGCACACACACACGCACACGCACACGCACACGCACACACACACATACACATACAGAGACAGACATTGACAGACACACAGACATGGACGGACAGACATGGACACACACACACAGACATTGACAGACACAGACATGGACGGACGGACACACGGACACGCAGACAGACAGACACGGACACGCAGGCAGACAGACAGACAGACAGACACGGACACGCAGACAGACATGGACACGCAGACAGACACGGACACGCAGACAGACATGGACACGCAGACAGACACGGACACGCAGACAGACGGACACGCAGACAGACGGACACGCAGACAGACGGACACGCAGACATGGACACCCAGACACACGCACAGCCAGACAGACGAACAGACAGAGATGGACACAGACTCACTCACTCGACCCTCTCTGCTTAAAGTCACTTTGTGGGGTCCTCAGATCATCCAATCACACCCACTGTCAACCAATATGATTTCATAACAAACGAGATAAAAAAAATTCATTTGGTTAATGGTGTGAGAAATAGAACTGAAATACCTCCACCTGGGAAGCATTTTTGAATGTTCAGAATCTATAAACGTGGAGATTACAGTAACGATTTGTGTTAATGGGCGCCATTTGCGGACGTGTTGGCGATAATGGGAGCAATGGTCGGGATGAAATGGACACTGGTAGGGTGACGGTATAATGATCCCTGCACACGGCTCGGCGCTTAATTGCATGTAACTGATGGTGATGGAGTTTTGAATGTCTCCGGTGTTGGTGTCTGTGGACAGTCGTAGATCATCATCATCATCATGCGTTGCCCGGCAACTGCCAATATGTCCACCTTAATTCGAACATCGCTGCTTTTCCATGTCGGGGGGCGGGAGGGCATTTGCATTCAAAGGTCAGGAAACTGCCTTTCTGCTGGGAGGAGTCACGCTCGGAAATACAAGTACAATAAAGGCACAATTGTTAAGGTGTTTGCTCTGGCCTGCTGTGTTGTTGTTGTTGTTGTTGTGGTTCACAGATATGAAAGGTACCGGTTGGGCAGAACTGCACAGAACAATGGGGTGAGTAGTAGCAGTACACCAAATCATCCATAGAACACAGCCCACAGTAATCCTCACCCTAAATGTCTCCTGTTAGAACAGCATTTATTGTTTGAATGACGCAAAACGTGGGCATGTTCCCAGGTCTGTTGATTCAGTTCATCTGTATTCGGAAGAATAACAAAACAAAAATTCAAAGGCTCGCATATTTGTTTCGCCGGATTTTGTTTGAATAGCGACTAGCTTAGACGGGGCAATGTTTGGCAGAACAAAATATTGAACTGATGAAATGTCGGCACTCGTTCAAGGCAACACAGCAGCCCCGTTGTTACCGGGAAGACAATGGCTCGCATACACCGTTTCACGATAATCGTATTAGCCGAGGAAAAGAGCCACCATTCATCTGCTGTTTACAGTAAACTCCTGCCGGTCGTAGTAGCAGCAGCTGCGGTCAAACGTACTGCTTTTCCCGTAATGACTATCTGGTGGCCGGGGGCTGATTCACTCTGCTTATTGCAGCTATTTCTCTTCTTCTTCTTCTGTTTTTTTTGTTGTTGTCACCACCAGATGATGGAGGCGAGTATAGAGCAGCCTCGTCACAGCAGAGTTCGATCCCTGGGCTGAACATAGCAATGATTCATGTCAACACAATTTCTCTTTTTAAAGGGGCCCTATTATACCACCAGGTGTGAGCGTGATTAGCCATTACAAGCCATTCAAAATTGTCACTTCGCCACTTGTGACGAAGTGTTGTTTAGATGGTGACAGCCTTGCTCTTTGTCCGCCTGCACTTGGAAGGTTTTGAAGAGTGTGTGTGCGTGTGCGTGTGCGTGTGCTCGTGCTCGTGCTCGTGCTCGTGCTCGTGCACATGTGTGCGTGTGTGGGATAGGATGCAGTAGCGGCTAGGGTTGTTTGACTCCAAGTCGAAAGGTTTTGTGTTTGGATCCCAAATGTCTGTAGTCTCCCTGTGAGCATTGTTGGAGCAAGATGCCCCTAACCCCCTAACCTGCTCATTAATAATCATTCGCGACAATATCATCAACAACAACAAAACCACTTTAAGTGTTGCTTCGGATTAATGCATCTGCTAATTGAGATTGATTTCTGTTCACACAGACGAGAGAGAGAGAGAGAGAGAGAGAGAGAGAGAGAGAGAGAGAGAGAGAGAGAGAGAGAGAGAGAGAGAGAGAGAGAGAGAGAGAGAGAGAGAGAGAGAGAGAGAGAGAGAGAGAGAGAGAGAGAGAGAGAGAGAGAGAGAGAGAGAGAGAGAGAGAGAGAGAGAGAGACCCTTCCATAGCAATCTGTACGGCCGCTGTTGCGGCAAATGTCATCCTAACAATAAAGTCAATTTATATTCATAACTTTACTTTATTACTAGTTGCTTCAGCACACGTTGTATACATTCTCCTTGCACCTAGAGTTGGCTCCCGTCCGCCCTCCATTTTTTAAATGTGTTCCATTAGTTTGCACTTGCACTGTAGCCAAGATGTGTCTTGTCAATGAATTAAACTCCCAGTTTAGACCACGAGAACCGCATTTGGTTTGACCGTTTGCATCCTTATATCACACACAAGGGGCAAACTCAGGCTCTGGAAAAAGCCAATGCAGTGCCTTAAACCTGCATTCTTTTTAATGGCCTGCAGGGGGCAATACCACTCGTGGCAGAAAGTCTTGATTGTGTGGTAGCTTCGTCTTGTTCAATACAGCATGATGTTCATTTTGTAAATTATGCTCCCATGTAGAGTGAAATAGGCGATAAAGCAGAGTATGCTGTAAGGCGTGGCTTGCGACCTGTCAATCAAGATAGAATGCGTATCTTGGCACTGTAGACAGTTAAATAGCTTGTCATTCGACAAATAATTGTTACATTTTGGTCACGTAAAAATGTTTTGTTCAGCGTACAGTTGCACTAAAAGACACGGCCTCTCTCGTCACTTCCCGTCTGTTGGTTGGAAAAAACCAAGATGGCGATGGCCAAATCCCAATCTCCAGGCCCTGCCTACAATGTGACTAATATGAACCATACACATCACATTTCCGTGGTTAAATACTTGGCCTTTTAGAAGTGTCCCACAGGAAATATGTCACCAATTTGCCTTCCTCTTCCTCCGCCTCCCTAGATGTCAGATGAGGCCACCGAGGACAACCTGATCGACCTGGGCCCGGGCTCCCCCGCCGTGGTCACCCAGAGGGCCGGCGCCAGCCCCCCCGCCGCCACCTCCGCCCTGCTGGGAGCCACCGCCTCCCCTCCCCGCCACCCCACCACCACCACCACCACCACCACCACCTCCACGCTATCGTCAGCGCTGGACGGACTCAGTAAGTGTGATGGAATGCAAGACCAGAAGAAGTAATAAATATGAGATCGGTGCTGCTGCGTGTCCGCATTCACTGGCACAAGTGCACGCACGCACACACATACACACACATCACCCTTGAGCTCACGTTCTACCCAGAGCTCATAACTCACCGCGGGTCTCTACAGACCCGACACCGGAACGGCAGCGGAATAAAAAATTGGCTCCTAATCTGGCGACTCAAAAGAAAAACTTTCCCACTTCATAACTCACCACCACCCCCCTCCCCTCTCCCCCCCCCCCCCATACACATATACACACACACACCTCCCCGCAACTGCTGCCTAAACTCCCCCGTTGGCCTCTCTGTGAAAAACAACCTCTCCGCTCCCGGGGGTGGGCTGCTGCTTTTAGGGTTAAAGAGAATCTGATTGCCCGTGCTGCGGTGGTGGCGGTAGAAGACGAATGGATGGCCACACCCACAGGGGTGGGTTTATTTATTTATTTATTTATTTTTTACGGTAAATGTGGGTGACCCCCATCCACCCCCTCCCCCTCCCACTCCCCACCGGTGTCTGGTTTATGCTTGGTGACATGGTTGGTACAGTCCACTGAGTAGGCTGGTAGGTTGATCCAGTCACCATACCTCTGGGCGGACACTCTCACTCGATGTGATGTCACTAAGTCACAATGACGATTTTGGACAAAACATTTTACAATTGGTTTACAATTGGTTTAGTATGAAAGCACTAGCTCATCAAAATCGGCTCATGCATCTCTCTCCCTCTCTCCTCCCCCCAGATGTGGGCTCGGACAGCGTGAGCAGCACCCTGTCCTCCATCTCGTGCCGGAACCCGGACGACTTCGACATGTTCGCCCAGACCAGGAGCAGCTCGCTGGCCGACCAGCGGAAGAAGTAAGTGGCGTCTTGAACACCAACAACCAGTATTTATCTTTTTCTTGTAACTGGACATACTCACACACTCATTCAACAGGAATCACGGGTTTATGCGCATAGTTTGCATAGCGCGCCGGTTTAGGGAGCATATGCAAATCTCCCAACACACATAGTAGTGCAAGGTGTATATCGTGGGAAAGTGATCACGTCAAAATGGAACACCTTTATGATACACCTTGATGCCTAAAAATAGCTACAATTCCCTTTTAAATCGCTTATGATAAAAGCTTCTCAATAGTATCTTCAAGATAGTGTTATGGATGTGAAAATGGATATGAAAATATCATATACCAATATCAAGATTCAAGAACTTTATTTGCCACATACACATACAGGAAATGTGCAAAAGAATACTAAAGATAAGAATCAGGGATCAGAATCAGAATATTTACAACATTTACAGTAAAAAAGATCATATGAAGATATCGTATACCGATATCCCTCCAGGTCGGTGCATGATGATATGTGGTCATTTTGAAGGCTTGCTCTAAACACGGTGCTCTGCTGTGTGCCCACAGTGTGAAGTACGAGGACCCTCAGGCTCTGGGGGGCCTGGCCTCCGCTCTGGACGTCAGGCAGCAAAACACGGGAGGAGGGGTGAGTTGGAGTCTCTGTGGGGCTTGGGGTGGTGGTGCTGGTGGTGGTGTTTACATACACCTGTTGTGTGTGTGCCTTTTTATAGTGTGGAGCTGCCTAGATTGGAACATCCTGTGTGAGTCTAGGTGGGGTGGGGTGGGGAGGGGGGTGACATCATTGGACCACTGGTACCGGGGTTGTTTGTGTGCGAATATATATATATGCGTGTATAGGTATAGGTACATTTGTTCCAGTACGTTCTCCGCAGATTGGTTCTGGGACACCAATGGTGCATACACACCTCACTGGGTTGTGTGAATTTCACCTGATCTTCTTAAGCCAACTTTTGTTGACATACACACACACACACACACACACCCCACATTTGGACTGTGTGCAATGGGAATGAAAGCAGACAGACTGTGTGTGTGTGTGTGTGTGTGTGTGTGTGTGTGTGTGTGTGTGTGTGTGTGTGTGTGTGTGTGTGTGTGTGTGTGTGTGTGTGTGTGTGTGTGTGTGTGTGTGTGTGTGTGTGTGTGTGTGTGTGTGTGTGTGGCCCAACGCGAGCCCCAGGCTGTCGTCAGGCAATCACAATGTACACAACAGATCTTTTGTGTAGTTTGTGATTCTTTTTATGTACTTTTATTATTTACACTTTTTAAAGGTAGGTACACTGTGCACTCGTCATTGATTGTATACACACACGTGTACATGTGCGTGTACACACACACACACACACACACACACACACACACACACACACATGCAGAGCCTTGTGCCAGTCACCTCAGACGCCCTATTCTGGTCATTTCCACAAAAAGGTTTAAAGGTTGATTCTTTGCTCTATTTTTTTCTGCTTATCTTTATACTTTTTTTTTTTCTCGTTCTCATGACCTCACCTCAGTCTGGCTGCCTATCTCCTGTTTCCTCACCTTTTTGCTGAATCACCATCTTTCTTTTGCACACTAGTCGTTCCCTCCTCCTCTGTTCCCTCTGCGCCCACCTGTGTGTGTTGTGGTGGTGGTGCTGGTGCTGGTGGGACTCTTGTACCTTCACCTCTCTCTCTCTCTCTCCTCTGGTTCTCATGCTAAGCCTGTGGTTCTGTCGTTGTCGATTCAGCTGAGGGTAAAGGGGGATGAAAGCCCGGCTGCAGAGCAGGAGCTGCCCATAGACAGCTGGCTTATTACCCAAGGAATGGTGAGGACTCCCGTCCCCCGGTAGTGTGTCCTCCTCCATCCAACCCCCCCCACCCCACCCCCACCCTCTTAACGTCCATGGCTCCGTCATACTTACCCGCGGTTCCATTCATACTCCAATTACAATCGAGGGGGTCTGTGTCGGTCCTGCGTTCTACGATTGCACATTCATACCAATTCACACTCTGTTCCAGTTGGTGGCAGTAGCGCGCCATAACGTTGTTTGTCTACCAACTGCCACAAAATTAATGTAGAAGAATCGACGACATTCGGAAAAGAAAACGGCGACTTTTATGACGAGAACAATAAAAAGTTGCGCAGGTTGGCGGGGTGCGATCCACATTTGTTATCCGGCGCGTGTGCTTGATGTGCGCACGGTCGGAGCGTTTCACACAATTTCGCGCTCGTGGTCACGGGCGGATGCCGGGATTTCCGTCACGTCCGAGCCGACCCCACACGGTCACGTGGACGTGGGAAGTATGAATTGGGCTTTACTACCACCTCCCGACTCCACCCCACCCCATTCCCCTCCCCCTCCTCCTCCTCCCCCCACCAGCCATCGCCTGTTAACTCTCATCCAGTAACTCCACCATCCCCAGTTCCCCTCCACCCCTAATAGGCCCACTGCTGCCAACAGTAGAATGGTCAGACTTCTCAAGGTGAATCCATACTCTCGACTATATATATATATAAACTGTATATATGCAGTTCATATGCCATTGGGTGGCCACTTGTCCATAGCATCTTACTGTGAGTGTGTACTGGGTGGCCCCAGTGGGAATAACCGTGGCAGGGTGAATGCCATGCTCCACCCAGTTAAGCTAGACAGAAGGACCACTTAAGCGTGCGCGCACACACACACACACACACACATGCACACGCACACACACACGCACACGCACACCACCTTGTACTTTTGACTTTGGTCAGCTTCGCTTCTCAAATGCCTCTCACCACGCCTCCTGAGTGCAGTCCAATGAGCTAAAGCCCTTTTTAATTGTCACCTGTCGTCGCCTGTGTTAGTGGATTAAGGCTCATAGGATAGATCTGGATCAAATCTCCAAATATACATTCAGAAGGCAGTCAAACATAGAACACGGTCATTGTAATTAGGATTTTTAACGTTGCACAATGCTCACAAGCTCGAACACGTACAGAAATATGAAATAGAAAGACGCTGTGCAGAAAATATGAAAGTAGGAGGGAGTGTTTTAGGGTTATTTTGTAATCGAAAAGAAATTATGATCTGATGTTGATTCTGTTTTACGAGAGTGTGGTAGCGAGACAGACATAAACAGGCATGAACATCTCGCATAGGTTATTTAGAACTCGGCTGCAGAATTTTCTCAGCTAATATTCCCTTAAATGTGTTCTTTTTTTTTGTTTGGGCACCAGCATTTTCCGGACGCATACAATATTGAGATCATGGACTACACTTCACCAGTGGTGTGCATACAGCGTTCACAACTGTCATCTCTACTGTTGTTGGGTCTTCTTCATCTTTGTTTGTTCGGTTTTCCTCCCCTCTCACACCCTTCACTGTCTGTGTGCATTGAATTGGTTTCCCCATCACTCACATCATGCCACACTTTAACAAGTCCTGGACTAAAACAATGTCGGAGCCGACGGCGCAATCCTTACTCCTTCTACACATAAGTCCCAAACCAGTAGTTGGTGCCCAGGATTCACCATTCACTGTTTTATATAGCTCATACATTTCTGCTGGTTTGAGACTTATCTGTGGCCGTTAGTATCTCTGGCTCTCATGTCACGGTTCTTGGAAATCTAGAGAATCCTCCTCCTAACTCACTACTAGTTAGTTCGCAAATCCCCTTCTAAAAATCACTACTGAAATAACCAACACACACACATTCAAACTCTTAATTTTAACACACGTTAACACGGGTGAAATGGTGTGTCTGCTGTATTTTGAAGGGATTTGAATTTGAACAAGATGTATTTCACATTTCCTTTTTATTTTTTTATTTTGGCTCATTTATCTGTGTGAGGGTATATTTCTCGACCTGCCGTGAAGCGCTTCATGAGTGACCCTTAGTCCACTCGGCGACGTCTGTGTACGTGTATAATGATCTCAAGGGGGAAATCCCCGCACACAAACGTGGACTCTCTGGACTCTGGATGTTTTTTTATGATTACGTTATCTGTAATTTTCTCACTGATTCGAGTTTGATAGAAGTATTTACTCAGGATATTTCCTCACCTCTGCTCGCTTGCAGACTATATGCTCGGCTGCTCTGAGTGTGTGTGTGTGTGTGTGTGTGTGTGGTGTGCGTGCGTGTGCGTGCGTGTGAATAGTTGAAGTGAGTGTGTGCGTGTGTGTTGGCAGCGCATGCACGCTCCGCTGCACTCCAGGGCCCTCGTGTGTGTTGCCACCATTTCTTCCTCTCAGTCCCTTAATGGTGAGCCACCGGGTTCCTAATTAACTAATCATTGGAGGTAATTAACGCTACTGCCGCGTGTCACTTAGGTCCACAGCTGGGTACGCTAACGCTAGCGGAGCTCGGTACAATATGCATCCACATAGCAGCACAGTGAACGAAATGTAAGTGTGTGTGTGTGCGTGTGTGTGTGTGTGTGCGTGTGTGTGTGCGTTTAGTGTTGACGTTTTTTGGGTTTCTTTTTTGCTCTACGAAATGTTTCCTTTTTTTGTGCCATCTTTTCTCTTCGGTGATTTGTGTTATTTTCATTAAACATGTTTTGTGTTTGTTTTTATTTGTTTTGTCATCTGGGGGTGATCATGCCGTGGTTGTGTTTTGTCTGGCCGTTGGCTTGGGGTCCTGGGCTCCGTAGATCCCTGTGTCGCAGTCCTCAGTCATGGATGACATAGAGGAGTGGCTCTGTGCGGATGTGGTGAGACCTTTTTATACCTTGATTTCTATATTTATTTGTTATTTTTCGCCCCCGCATCCTCTTTTCCTTTTTTTTTGCCTTGGTTATGTCGCATAACTTTTTTCACATGCATGCAACTTGGTTTGAGGTTTAGCATTTCTTTCTCATCCCACCAACTTTCTCACCTCTCTTTTTGCGTGTGTGTGTGTGTGCCTCAAAACTAATTTAGCCAGTAACATGATTTTAAAGGGGCCCTATTATTATACCACCTGGTGTGAGCGTGTTTGCGAGACCAGCCTACCCAGTGGACTGTACCAACTCGTCAGCATACATCTAGGTGGACACTCCCACTTGTGATGTCACTATGTCACATGACAATTTTGAAACGGCTTGTAATGGCTGTAATCACGCTCGCCCCTGGTGGTATAATAGGTCCCCTTTAAATATGTGTGGGGTCTGTCTAATGCTGTGAATTACATGTACTAACATGTCACATCAAATGTAGACTCATATGCTCTTTGATGAGTATAGTATAGCAATGTGTTTTGAGGTGTTTGTGCTCTAAACTCTAAGTTTGTTTAAAAGTCCCTGTGTGAGTGAACTGAACATTTGTGCAAGGACACCTGTGGAGGCTGTGAACTCACCCACTGTACGGCTCAGTCACGGATATCCTCCCGATGAAATGTTTCCACAGCGGTGTGGGTGGTCCGATAACAATGGGCTATAATGGGTTATAATAAGTAGCTGTTGGCTACGGCTTCAGTCGAGCTCACTCTTTACTTTTCTTCTTTGAACTAGAAAGGAGATGGAGCAGAGGAAGGTGTTACCAGTGAAGGTATGGACCTGGTGTTGTCTCATCCCCAACTAAAAACCTTGTACTTAAAGGGATACTTAACTCTAAGAGAGTTTTCAATATATGTTGATATATGATCTTATCATATGACGCTATATGAATTTCTTGTCTCCACCAGAGTTTGACAAGTTCCTAGAGGAGCGAGCCAAGGTGGGCGATTCGGGACCCTCTCCCCCGCTGAGAGGCAGACCCGGGCCCGCCGGCGGCTCCCACAAGAAAGGCGGAGAGGACGGAGGACGCCCTCTTCGCCCTCTGTAGATTCACCTCCTCCTCCTCATCTGGGAGCACCGCAGACATCGTCCTGTCCAAGAACTGCATTTCATTTGCTGCCCCTGGTTGCCGTGGCGACAGATGTGTTTTCTGTAGCCGTGTGACCACGTTACCGGTGTTGGTAACGCAGAGGCAAACATGCTTGCCACGTCTTGTATTCCTGTACTCTTGTTTGACGTGTTGGTGTGTCTGTGTGGCTTCTCTTAGTAGCCCCCCCACCCACCCACCTCCCCCACCCTCTCTGTAGTCCTCTGCAATGTACCACCAAAGAAGAGTATCCTAGCTAGCCTGCTAGCTTTGTTTGTGAAGAACACATGCTATGGCACTGTCTCATTATATCGCTAGCCTAGTAGCAAGGCTCAATGAGAACCCCTTCTGCAGGGCCAGGATTTCAGGCACTATGATTTCATCCAGAAAGCTAGAATGATGGCCTGCTGTTTTCTAAGAAGTCAAATAATTGCTCATGTGTGCATTTCTTTGTTTGTTTTCTTTGTGTTGAACAATATAACAACACTGCGACGTGTTGTTCATCATTGAAAGCGGTTTATTTTCACTGTCAGTTCCTATTGTGCTGAGAAAGGCTAATGTTGCTGCCTAGGCTAATGTTGCCTAACATTAAAAACAAATGCTAGCTTCATCAAAGTTAACCTTAAAAGCCTTTGTGTGTGTGTGTGTGTGTGTGTTTGTGTGTGTGCGCCGCGCGCTGCGTTTCCATATGAGTCCAAGAGACACAAAACAAAATGGCCACAAAGCACCTGTTCGTCTTCTCTGTTGTGTTTATGGCCGCTAATGGGAAGGAAATGGCCTAGTATCGTTTTTGCATCCTTTGAAAGAATACTGCATTGACTTCAAAATGGCATCACCATAAAAATGGCGTGAAACGGCAATTCCACAGAACATTGTCGCTTAATGGACTAATAATACAGTTTGGCATTTATAATTTTGAGAATAGCACAAACACTTTCCTCCCTAACATACTATTATGTGCACAGCAAAAATACATCTGTGTATATTCTTTGTGTTTACAAGATGGTTACTATTTTTCTAGTGGTTGGTAATAGTCTTAAATTGACATCAATTTGCACATTGTTTTCTAACTGCAGTCATGTTTAACGATACCAAACAGGTGTATAGCTTGATGGAAACTACTTTTTTACAAATTTACCATGACAACCACCTTTTAGAAATGTATTAAAAGGACATTATTGTGACTGCAAAAAAGTTGGGAAATAATTACTATGGTAAAAAAATATTGAGTAGGAAAAGCTGGTATAGAATTATACTATTGTATGAATTGATTCTGTACATAGATATTGCCAGAGTATATGATATTTTCTGTATGTACCTCGTAATGATTTCTCTAACTGGTCCATTGATAGTCAGAAAGGAGAGTAAGTTGTTTGTCTGTTTCATCCATTGATTTTTTTTTTTCCATTTTCCATTATTTTTATAATGTATGTGGGAATTAACTTCTTAATTTGAATCTTAAAGCATTTCTTTTTAGGTCGTTGAGACGATGCCATGCACTGTATAGAATGACCAAACAAACATTTTCATTTCCTGTAGCATTTTAGTATGAACGGCTGGCTTGTTCACACCATTATGTATGCGCATTAACAGGCTTGGTTATTATTTTTGATTGATGAGAGTAACGTGTTATGTAACAACTTGTAGAAACGTCGGCTTTCAGTTACAAGTTTTGTATGCAATAAGACCTTTGGTAAATACTGTTTCATTCCATCACTGGTTCCACTCTTTTGTCTCCGCAGTTAGACTATAATATTGTTGTATTTAACTGTCAGACAGTGTTTTACGGCCTAAAGCATCGCTTTACGGTAATACAAGGTTGGGCTACATTTTAGGCTAATGGACTTGGTATTTGTTTTTGTTTGACTGGTATATACTTTAAAGGAGAGATATTATGCCACCAGGTGTGAGTGTGATTAGCCATGGCAAGCCATTTCACAATTGCCATGTGACTACCGTCTAGTGACATCACAAGTGGGAATGTCCACCTAGATGTATGCTGACAAGACCAGTTTACCTGTCAGTACAGTCCACTGGGTAGGCTGGTAGACTGATCTAGTAATCATACATCTAGGTGGACATTTCCCACTTGTGATGTCACTAGACGGTAGTCACGTAATGTGACTACCGTCATTTGTGAAACGGCTTGCAATGGCTAATCACACTCACACCTGGTGGCATAATATGTCCCCTTTTTCAATAATGACTGAATTGATGTAAACTATTTGTTTGAACTGGGTTTAACATAGCCTCATCATAATGATTGATCATTCCTTTGATGAAATGTCAATGTCAATTTGCTTGTTTTGCTATAATACTGTCATTAGAGTTTGTTTTGTAGACCTCAAATGGTCTGCTGGAATCTAAATAATGTCATTCCACTTTATCAAACACTAAAAGGCATCGTCTTATCCTAAAGGGGCTCCTTTTAAAACCATGTCTAATATAACGAAACGTGTGGTCTGACAACTTTGCATATTGACATTTACCTTTTGATGAGTGAAGTTGTGTTATGTTTGTCAAACGTCTGCCTATATATACAGTATATAGGTCTACAGTATATGGTCCATTTCTATATGGCGAAGAATGTCTAATTAAAACTCACTCTATTGTGGCTGGTATGTTCTGGTGTATTGGGGTGTGTGTAGCTTCGCTGTCTGGTGCCCTCACACACACACACACACACACACACACACTATGGCTCAGGTCATACGTTCAGACCAGGTGTGTTTTTGTTTTGTTTAGTTTTTGGACCCAATGCACGTGCACGTATGTTACCTGCCCAATAAAAACACTAGCAACACGTGACCTCAATTCTCAGTGCTTATTGGTCATTCTTTTCCACACACATGCACACATACACTCACACCTTTCAAATGCTGACGTAATAACAGTACAGCTCTCGTTGACGTTTACTAAGAATTGCCATTCCAGTTTTACTTTAGTGTTGCTTCAGGCATCAATTTACCACGGCGTTATTAAACCGGTTTACTGTGTTACTCAAGGTCGTTGACCCGACCATAGCCCTAAGTAAAGTCATGCCAATATAGTCTTATAGGCCTATGATGCAACATCAAATCAGATTTCATTTCATTAATTTTTTTCTAAAGCATTTGGCTAAATATGCTGATATTGCATGCAATGTATTACGTTTTTATAGCGAACGGACTAAATTAATAAGATAAAATTATTGATCCCGAAGGAAATTCTTGTGCCAGGTTGCATAGCAATAGAATAAAACAATTGAGAAATAAACAGAATAATACAAATAAAATAACATTTACAAATGTACAGTAAGTCTAAGTCTTTGTGTGTGTGTGTGTCTAATTCTAAGAAGTATAAAAATATAGGTAAGATATTCAGTCAGCAAAAAAATTATTGCCAATAATTGAACTGTAATAAAAGGGTAATATAATAATAGTAGTAATAATAATAATATGATTACATTTAAATGGTCTTATAGTATCACATTTAAAGACCATTTAAATCAAACCATATTAATGTGGTAAAAAAACACGTGTTTGCTGACAGTTTATGGACTTTAACTTTTCCATATTTTTGCCGCCCGTGGATTGGCGGGGGTGGGAGGGGGGTGTGGGAGCACATGGTGTAATGGCTGAGGCTAGAGCCGTGACGTCAGATCACCCCACTCGCTTCCGCGGCCGCCGATTGGTGGATTTCTCTGGCTCTACTGGGGGTGGGGGGAACTACGATGATTTAGAGTCAAGCAAACTTCACAGCTATGGACCCACCCCTGCGTGTTTCTGATTGGCTGTAGGCGTCAACGCGTGTCACGCTCGCCACAAACATAATATATACAATGTAAGCCCAAAAGCAGAATAATAATGCAGTAATTTCATTGTAACTTAATGTGAGACAATTGCTAACAGAAGTGGCACATTTTGTAATACATTTCTTCGCATCTGCGGTCTCTATAAACTTGAATTTGAAATATACGCGTTTCAGAATATATAGATGTCTACAAAGTATTGTATGTTATATTACAAAATGCAATAAATTGTATTATTATATTTCATTCGGATGCTGCGTGGATAAATGAAAAAGAAAAGAAAAAAGACGCACACAAGGTCTCACAACAGCAACAGCAACGCCAAGCGAGGCGGAGGGCGCTGATTGGCTAGAGGAGCAGCCACTCACTCACTCAGCGTGTGTGTTTGTCAGGTGGTTCGTCCCTGAAGCGTCGCGTTGAGTCTCAGCACCAGCACACTGTTGAGTTCCCAATCATGGTGGGACACGAGTGACTCTAAAGATCAATAATAGAACGAAACAGCGTTTTTAAAAAATGGATAGCTTGGTGTTTCAAGACACGTCCCTGGACAACCTGGACGCCACGCTGTCCCTGAACGACCCGAGCGACATCGACACAGCCCTCCTAAATGACATAGATGGTGAGAATATGCAACTTACTACAATATCCACAATAAACAAAATACAAATAAAACTAACAGTGCAGTGCTGTTGGACTGTTTCTGGGAAACTTTTCTTTCTGGCTGACAGTCTCGCCTGCTCAATTTAAGGCTACCTGGATCCTACGCTTTTTATTCATCTGATTATTGTTATTATTTGAAGTATATATATTGTTTTAGGGGGTTATAGGGTCTTATTTGGTGCTGCTGTTGTGTGAGCCCATGCCAGGGAGCTATGTGGCCTATAGGATGGTGTGTGTGTGTGTGTGTGTGTGTCTGCATTGGGAACCCGCCCCCTAAAAACCTCCAGAGGGGGGGGAGAGGTTACCTTCGGTCATTCCTCCCTGGTCCCCGGGTCCTCAGTAGTCCTCACCACCCCCGGGTGACCAACATACATACCCTGGTCCCCGGGTCCTCAGTCCTCACAACACCCCCGGGTGACCGACATACATACCCTGGCCCCCGGGTCCTCACCACCACCCCCGGGTGACCGACATACATACCCTGGCCCCCGGGTCCTCACACCACCCCCGGGTGACCGACATACATACCCTGGCCCCCGCGTCCTCAGTCCTCACCACCCCTGGTGACCGACAGACCCAGTGCCTTACAGATGGAGGGTTGGCGTTTTGAATGGCATCAATAATAATCAAACCCTCTGGATGATTTTGCTTTGCACATTACGCGTCCTTGTATTAATAACCGTAGTTAGTCACGCATTTAGCTATTATTATTATTATTATTATTATTATTATGTGGTTGTGGCGGTGGTATTATTATTATTATGGCGGTGGTATTATTATTATTATTATTATTATTATTATTAATAAAGTCTATTATTAGGAAAGGAAACGGAAGGGAAGCACATAAGTGTTTTGACTCTTATTTGTATACATGTGATTACGTGTATATACACACACACACACACACACACACACACACACACAGTCCCAATATCGTGAGTGGAATGCATCAGCAGCACCTGTCTCACTTTCTCTCCTCCCGACATGTGACCGGCAGTAACCCTGAGTCTGCGTGCTCGATAGTAACCCACCGCCGCCACAGCAGACAAGCGGCCTCCCTCTCTCTCTCTGTGTGTCTCTCTCTCTGTCTCTCTCTCTCTCTCTCTCTCTCTCTCTCCCCGTCTTGGGGGCCGGGCTGCATAGTGAGTCTCCGAGGCGAGCTGTGATTGGCTGGTCGCGATCACCTCATGCAAAACATTGGTCTCCAAATCCACTGCTGCTGTGCAGACTATTGCTTTGGTTATTCCTTAAATCGGACATATATTATTTTACCAGCTATTCCATAAAGCATTTGGCTCCCAGTATGTGCTTCTTGTAGCGTGTAAAACATACATAAAGATTTTCAAGATATGTTTCCCTAGAGTATCACAATGTGTGCCTTTGGTGTGTGTGTGTGTATATACACACACACACGTTCATCATACAGACTGCTACATAGAAGTACTCATTTAGAGCTGGGTGACATGAAATTATTGATTATTTTCACAATAACCATATTATCAGATAGACAGCGCCCCCCCCGCCCCGCCCTTTTAATACACTGCTTGCTTACAAAGGATATTAATATACAGTACATCCTCCCTATCACCTATTACACAGCAGTTTATAATTCAACGTTTATGATATGTTAATGGATTGTTAGTCAATCAGCATCTCAGACAGTTGGGTTATACAGGAATGAAATGTTGACATGAACACATTAATGGATTTGCATGTGGGTAACATGCTCAGAATTGCACGTCTGCTCTTATCCCAGCTATTTATGCAGTCAACTTGGCAAGTATAAAACTCGTTCTATTCGCCTCGTAAATCTGAATGCTCGAAACCTGCTCTGTTCTTATCTTCATGTACCACAGTGATATATTGCTGTCTCTCCTTCAACAAATGTACTCTTTGTAAGTCGCTTTGGATAAAAGCGTCTGACAAATGCCTGAAATGTAAATGTAGAAGCACCCTCCAGGAGGCGAGGCTGACCCCTGACCCCTCCCTCCTTGCTCCTCCAAAGTCTGCTAACAGGTTATTTATAGAACGGCGGTACAGAGGTGCAGCACAGCAAGCTATCACAATATAATTTCATTTACGCACGGACTGACTGGAGCCGAGGACGTGACGGAGCGGAGGACGTGACGGAGCCGAGGACGTCCTCCCCCACCCACCAGCCTCAGCCCCCATGCTTTACACCACTTCGTTCACCTGGTGACTGTTAACCTCTGAATGAAATTCTAATATCAATTTGCATTGATTATGAATAGATCTCCACTTAGTCGTATTTGGGGGAAGAGATCTTAATGTGGAAAAGATCTGCTTCCATTGACGATTCAGAAGGTTATGGGGTTTTACCTTGCAAACGCCAAACGCTAATAGTGCTTATAGATGGAACCCCCCCATTATTATTATCACAGTATTACACTTCAATTATAACAAATTGTTTTGGCCGTCTGAACACCTTATCTTATATGTTTTGATATTTTGACTGTACATTTGTAAATCTGTTAGTTTATTTTTATTATTCTGTTGATTTCCCTATTGTTTTATTGTACTGTATTGCTATGCAACCTGGCACAAGAATTTCCTTCGGGATTAATAAAGTTCTATCTTATCTTCACCTGACACCTGATAAACCTATATACCTGCTGATGAAGGGAGCTCACCAGCACGTCGCTTTGAAGGAACTTTAGTGTCTCTCCTCACCTTTATGACCTGCTCTAGGTTCTCCAGTTTGGCACGGAGTCTCTGGTTCTCCTCGAGAACTGAATTGCGTTGAGCGGTCACTTCCGAGAGGTCTTCCCTCAGGTCCTCATTCTCAGCGCAAGTCTGCAGAGGAAGACAGAGTTTGTTCAAGGGTTAGACAGAAAATAGGCATTTGCAAATATCTCTGCGTATCTTTTTTGAACGCTGAAAACGGATCGGACCAATGGGGTGTTTTTTGTGGGAGGGCGGGGGGTTTGAACGCTGACCTGGTCAAGCAGCTGTGCCTTCCTCCTCAGGAGACCGGACTCCTCCTTTAATAGGCCATGTCTGCTCCGCTCATCCTCGAGCTGGTGCTCCTGTTCAACAACACAACCACAAGCACCAGATATCAGACCTCCGTCACCTGGGAGTCAGTGATGATGAATTCCCACCGCCGGCACACCACCTGCCGGTGACGCAGGTAAGGAGAATGTGGGAGTGTGTGTGTGCTGGTGGCCGACTTAACCTGTGATGCACAGATTAGCCAATGCACCACAGGTTTGCAGCCCCACCCCCCCAGACTCTAACTGGGCCAGGTGAGGCGGCAGCCCCACCAACCCGAGTCTTTAACTGGGCCAGGTGAGGGTGCAGCCCCACCCACCCTAGTCTCTAACTGGGCCAGAAGAGAAGAAGGTTTTACGTTGTGTCA
>PIJE02000927.1:59156-81205 GCA_002895965.2 Coryphaenoides rupestris | reverse complement strand
TGGAAAATAAGAAAATAACATTTTTAAAACAGGTAGACTGTAGACTAATACACAGTCAAATAGTTGGACGTCTGTGTGATTTTAATTCTCTTACAGTGGCTAGGCTGTTGTGGGATTGCGGTCAAAAAAATGGAAAGTTTAATCCCTGTGTATCTGAATTCGCTTTGGATAAAAATTATACTTTAACTTAAATGAATATACACCAAATAATGCAGGCAAAAAAAAATTTTTACGTCTTGGGAGGAAATGGCTCCGTTTAATCCATATGTGAATTAAAAGCCGGGGTGGCCGACGGTGGACTGGACCACACAGCGACTCTACTAATAACCCAGGAGAATAACCACCAGCACGGCCGTATGGTACGGTCCGGTCCGGTCCGGGGGGTCTGACCTGCAGGGAGGCGCTCTGTGCAGTGATAGAGGTGGTGCACAGGGAGGAGGGCGAGGCCACCGTGGTGACGATACAGGGGTCGTGCTTCAGCGTGGTCAGCAGCAGAGACTCCGCCTTGATGAACTGGGGCTGCAGCAGCACCTGGTGGGGGAGGAGGGGGGCGGGTCACAATCACGCATTCATAAATAATGCACGGTGTGGTCACTGAAGAGATGCTGTTATTTTTATTCATGTGAGCTAGTAGGGATGTAGTCACGGAGCCACTGGATCGAGACGGCCGGATATTGGGGTTCGAGCCCAGAACCGTTGGGCCTGGAAGTCAAACCCGCTTACCACTAGACTATGCTGCCCTAAAATATAGCATGGTACGTGTTGTTTATATATATATATATTTATTGATTTATTTATTGGTTTATTTGACAGGGACGGTGTACTGCTTCTTAGCTGTGCCAGAGTTAGCTCAAAGCTAATTTGCATCTGTGGTCCAACGGCAGGAAACAGAGAATAAGATCTCTGTTAAGAACATGAAACTGTCGTATATAAAAACCCAATTAACACTGGAAAACCCAATTGCAAAACAGTACATATTCACTATACAACAACAAGATTTCACAACATTTGGACACCACAACAACAGCACGATTCTATAACATTGAGACATCAAGTGATTATGTGTGATGGGTACATGATTTCATTTTGAATTTGAGTTGAATTGAATATTTATGCATATATGCCAAGAATGCCTCCGTGTCACAGTGCATTACCAGAGGATGCCATGATCACCTGTTTGTGAAGCCCGCGTGGAAGTGACTAGCGTGTAGTTCCTCTAACAGCCTATAGGTGGCTCACGGTGGTTAGAGGCAAGAAGAGTTGGTCACCACTCCCAAGATAGGGGCATAATGATGCAACCAGTTCCCCCCCCCCCCCACCCCAAAAAAAAAAAATCCACACAGACTTACGGGGACTTGCTGTATGTGGGGTGCGATGGTCTGGACCGCGGGGCTGCCCGAGGTGGCCAGCAGAGAGGAGGTGGTGGTCAGGCCGTGGATGGACTGGATGGTCATGGGCTGGACCACGGGGCTCGAGGAGGAGGAGGGCGACAGGGTCTGCACCGACTGGCTGACCCCTGCCTGACTCACCGCTATAATAATAATCATAGTAAAAACAATAATGTCCAGTAAGAACATGCTTAGGAAGATTCAGGAAGCCATGCCCAGCGGAATGTGCAACAGAACAACACAAATATCACAAATTGAAAGGATCAGGATCAGAATATCCACACTATTTACAGTCTTTACAGCAAAAAGAGCTTTTTTAAGGAATGACAAATATGACCAAATAAGCAAAATAAACAGCAAGGCATATAAACAAGTAGGCATATCAACAACAAGGTAATATACAACAATTTGCATCAAGTTATGTATGAAGCAGCCATAAGGAACATTCATAAACTGCAAGGAATACAATGATCCTTTGCGATTCATTATATTGGACATAACGTGCATTCTACCGTTTAACAGATAAAAACAGCTAAGAATGAGAAGTGAATAGAATAACGGATGTATTTATAGGCGAGGCACAATTTAGGCATAACTATTCCTGGACGACTAAGACAAAAATCTAATTAGCCGTTGAGTAGCAGCACCACTCCCAATAGACTGCGTACCACACATTCCCACGGCACTCACAATTTGACGCTGATAAACGACACACACACACACACACACACACACACACACACACACACACACACACACACACACACACACACACACACACACACACACACACACACACACACACACACACACACACACACACACACACACACACACACACACACACACACACACACACGTGTTTACCTATACAACCCTTCCATTTGTGGGTCACCTGAGGCAAGGCTAGTTAATGTGTACCTGAATCCTTTACCTACAAAAACCTCCCCACGTGGGCGTACTCATTCTACACATGATGCAAGTTCTAGCCGTTAAAGTGCATCTGTATTTATGGCTGCTAATAATCAGGCCAGGGTTCGTATGCATGCATGCAATATCGGGGAGAAGTGTGTCGACCAGATTGGAACCAGGCAAGGTCTTCAGAAGAGGTCATACGGGGAGAGGATGGATACTCATTGTAAAACAGGGCATGTTGGCATATGTTGATGCCCTCCTATAAAGCAATCATGTTTTGTGTCTGGTAGTCTTGACTGCCAGACACACAGAGGGAAGAAAAGTCTTTCAGATCAATTTGAATAAGGTGTGACTAGATTTCCAAAATGAAGAGAAAATCTGGAAGAATTGCATCATCTTTCGAGCAGGATTGGTTCTTGTTTAGGTTTTTTTTTTTGTATAAAATGAGAAAATGATTTTTCAAAGATGCTACAGGTACATGTAGATATTATTGCTCTGAAGTAGTCTCATCGCAAACAGCTGCTGTGTGTGGCACCAAAAGATGTTATTTTATCCTACAACCTCTGGATGTTCCTACTCGTGTATTGTGTCACATTCTCCGAGTTCACAAACAAATCTCCACAGCAATACATGGTGGTCACAGTTGCATCCGTCACTTGTGGCCGTATTAACGGAAAGTAACAGAAAAAAAAAAACCCTAAACATGTAGAGAGCTTGCTCCCTTTTAATATAGGATCTTAAAAATGTAATATATGAATAAAACTGCAAATTGCATATCACAGATAATACCAAGGGGCATAACATTACAATTGACATGTGGGGAAGAAGGACTTACTTATGTAGTTGTTCTGGTTGCTGTAGGCGACTCGGGCCTGCGGGGGCTGGACCAGGGCCTGCACTGGAGGCTGGACCAGGGCCTGCACTGGAGGCTGGGTCTGGGACGGGGACGGCTTCGGCTTCGGCTGCTGCTGCTGGGGCACCGGAGAGGTAAACAGCACTTGGGGCGCGGAACTCAACGCCGGGCTGGGTGTCGGCGAGCCAATTGACGTAGTCACAGACACTGGTGCCGGGCTGAGCACAAGCTGGGGCTGGAGCTGCTCCACGTTAGGCTGCCTGAGGCCCTGAGCCTGCTGTGGGGAGGCTGGCTGCTGCTGCTGCTGCTGCTGCTGCTGCCTGGGGCTGGAGCAAGTGACCTGGGCCAGGGGAGACTGCTGGAAGGTGTGGGGCTGGAAGGCCTTGTCGGGACTGGAGGCGCTGCGGATGATGGGCGGTCCCAGCAGGGCGTCCAGGTGAGGGCTGCTGCTCAGGATGGAGGATGAAGATGAAGACGAAGACGGGGAGGAGGAGGTGGTGGTGGTGGCGGCGGAGGGAGGGAGAAGGGGTGCGAGGACCGCCGACGGGGTGAGGACAGGGAGGTCGTGCACGGCGGGTGCACTGGAGTATAGCGGCGTGTCGAACAGCCCAGGGAACTCCATGTCCTGGTTGTTGATAAGCTGCAGCATGTCTGGGGGAAGAGAGGGAAGATTAGACGCCATCAAACTTCAACTTACATTTACATTTACATTGAGGGCATTTGGCAGACGCTTTTATCCAAAGCGACTTACAAAGAGTACATTTGTTGAAGGAGAGACAGCAATATATCACTGTGGTACATGAAGATAAGAACAGAGCAGGTTTCGAGCATTCAGATTTACGAGGCGAATAGAACGAGTTTTATACTTGCCAAGTTGACTGCATAAATAGCTGGGATAAGAGCAGACGTGCAATTCTGAGCATGTTACCCACATGCAAATCCATTAATGTGTTCATGTCAACATTTCATTCCTGTATAACCCAACCCAACAATCCATTAACATATCAACGTTGAATTATAAACTGCTGTGTAATAGGTGATGGGGAGGATGTACTGTATATTAATATCCTTTGTAAGCAAGCAGTGTATTAAAAGGGCGGGGGGGGGGGGGCGCTGTCCATCTGATAATATTATTGTGAAAATAATCAATAATTTCTATGTCACCAGCTGCTAAATGAGTACTTCTATGTAGCAGTCTGTATGATTAACGTGTGTGTGTATATATACACACACCAAAGGCACACATTGTGATACTCTAGGGAAACATATCTTGAAAATCTTTATGTATGTTTTACACGCTACAAGAAGCACATACTGGGAGCCAAATGCTTTATGGAATAGCTGGTAAAATAATATATGTCCGATTTAAGGAATAACCAAAGCAATAGTCTGCACAGCAGCAGTGGATTTGGAGACCAATGTTTTGCATGAGGTGATCGCGACCAGCCAATCACAGCTCGCCTCGGAGACTCACTATGCAGCCCGGCCCCCAAGACGGGGAGAGAGAGAGAGAGAGGAGAGAGACACAGAGAGAGAGACACAGAGAGAGAGAGGGAGGCCGCTTGTCTGCTGTGGCGGCGGTGGGTTACTATCGAGCACGCAGACTCAGGGTTACTGCCGGTCACATGTCGGGAGGAGAGAAAGTGAGACAGGTGCTGCTGATGCATTCCACTCACGATATTGGGACTGTGTGTGTGTGTTTTGTGTATATATATAACTAATTCACATGTTATGAGTTAGGTTATCAACGTTGTTGTTGGAGACTTTTGTCTATTTTTAACTTGATCCTCCTATGTACAGCGCTGTGTGTACTAGAAATGCGCTCAACTAATTGAATATTATTATTATTATTATTACACTACTTGATGAGACTAGCCACAGTAATTAATTTTGCATCGACCATGTTGTCTTGAACTATTATCTTTTTTGTTGTTGTTGGTTTGTGAGACAGACTGACATTCCCCATCCATCCATCCATCCATCCATCCATCCATCCATCCATCCAGCCATCAATCAATCAGACTTTATTTGTGTAGCACTTTTCATACAAAATCAATGGAACACAAAGTGCTTCACACAATAAAAACAATCCCCTCCTGTGATGAGGGGGGGGGGCGGCAGTAGCTCAGGAGGTAAGAGCAGTTGTCTGGCAACAGGAAGGTTGCTGGTTCGGTCCCCGGGCTCCTGCCTCCTAGCTAAGTGTCGAGGTGTCCCTGAGCAAGACACCACCTAACCCTAACTGCTCCTGACGTGTTGGTTGTTACCTTGCATGGTTGACACCACCGTCGTGTATGAATGGTTGAATGTGAGGCAACTGTAAAGCGTTTTATAAATGCAATCCATTTACTATCTCACCCCCTGCAGGCTCTGATGAACGGGGGCCACATCCTGACCACAGTGCCCATCATGGTGGACGGCGAGAAGCTGCCCATCAGCCGCATCACCATCAACAGCAAGATGGCGGGGGTGCCCCACAAGGGGGAGAAGCGCACGGCGCACAACGCCATCGAGAAGCGATACCGTTCCTCCATCAACGACAAGATCCTGCGAGCTCCAAGGAACCTGGGTGGCCGGCACCGAGGCCGAAGGTGAGGCCCAGGTGAGCCCCCCCCCCCGGTGGTAGTGTTTAGTTATTTATTCATTCATTTTTAAAGGGGCCCTATTATTTCAAGATTTCAGGATTTCTTTTCTTTATTGCCATGTGTAACAATCCAATAATAGTCCCAAAAAAAAATAATCCAATGGTGTAATCCAACAAGTCAGATAATCCAATTGTGTGAGTCTGGTGTGATTTGAAGTCCAATAGTCCAGAAAAATTAATGGTGGTCTGCTCTCGTCAGCGTACATCTAGGTACAGCGTCGCTCCCACTTGTGATGTCACTTTGTCACAATGACAAATTGAGTCACGTGATCATTTTGAACCTGCTTTGTTATGGCTAATAACGCTCACACCTGGTGGTACAACAGGGCCCCTTTAATGACGACGCTAGGTCTGCTAACGAGCAGCGGTTCTCAGTTGTTTAGTGGATTCTGGGTCTGAGGTTTCCCTGTCTGACGAGATGAAAGGGTCCTAAACTGGGAGAATTTCGGCGTTTGATGAGACTCGGATCAAACGCGGATCAGATGTTCCCCGCGGTGTCGTGCGCACTGCGGGGAACGCGCTTTTGACAGTTTGGAAATAACCAATTAGCGTTTGCTTTTCATCCGTTTCCACACAGCTCAACAAGTCGGCCGTGCTCAAAAAAGCGATCGATTACATCCGATACATAAAGCAGACGAACCAAAAGCTCAAGCAGGAAAACATCGTGCTCAAAATGGCCGCCCAGAAAAACAGTGAGCCTTAAACATTTTCTTCCTTGTATTTTCCTCTGCTTTCATATCGCTATTGCTGCAAATTATTCTCTTTTTTAACAAACAACCTCACTGGTTTTAATCAAAGGAGTTTTTTCTTAATCCTTTCACTCCATTCCTCCCCAAATCTTCAGAGTCTCTCAAAGACATCGTTGCCATGGAGGTGGACGGGCCCGAGGTGAAGAGCGAGCTGCCCACCCCTCCCGCCTCGGACGTGGGCTCTCCCACCTCCTTCTCCCACTGCAGCAGCGACTCGGAGCCCGACAGCCCCATGGGGGAGGACACCAAGGTATAGAACAACTCACAACGCCATCCTGCAGCACTCTGGGTGGAGGCTAACGTCTTGCTTTTAAGGCTGTGTCTGTGTGTGTGTGTGTGTGTGTGTGTGTGTTGTGTGTGTGTGATGTGGTGTGTGTGTGTGTGTGTGTGGTGTGTGGTGTGTGTCTGTGTGTGGTGCTGGTGTGTGTGTGTGTGATGGTGTGGTGTACACTCAATGCACTGTCATAACCTACAATTCTCTCCCTCCCTCCCTACCCTCCCCTTACTCCTCAGCGGCACCCCTGAACTCCGCCTGCAGAGATAAGCGGGCATAGGCGGTGGGGGGGGCATGCTGGACCGGTCACGCATGGCCCGTGCGGCCTTCACCTTCCTCTTCTCTACGCCTCAACCCCGCTGGCGGCGTGGGCTCTCTCGGCTCGGCCGGTGCTGATGGCACTGGTGGGGTTACTGGGGACGGCGTACCCCGCAGCCCGGGCAGAAGCATGCTGGAGTTGCCAGGTGGGTAAAGTCTCCGTAAGAAGAACCAGACGATGGCGTGTGACTATTATATTATACACTATACCTATCTTTATAATAGAGGAATAAGCAATAGAAGAAACAATAGAAGAAAAAAAAAAAACTAATTTACAGTGAATAAGCCTCAGGGAAAAATATAGGTAAGATATTCAGTAAAGATATTGCAAGGTAATATTGAGAAGTAGTATTGCACAGTATATATTAAGGTATTATAAGTTAAGTACTATAAGTAACAATCAGTGCTTTTGGGATGATTTCTCTTATATTTGGGTCGGGTCGGATTTCGCGGGAAAAAGGAACGAAGTGACATGTATATTTATATATATATTTAAATGTGTACAAGGTTTAATTATGATTAGAACTAACATTAGTTTCTGATTGTTATTGTCTCAACCCACGGAGCTCAGAATGCACTGATTCTTACTTATAGTACCTTTTAAGACAATTGTACATGTTGGTGAAAGGTAATAATGTTATTATCGTGTGTGTGTGTGTGTGTGTGTGTGTTGCCCCCATGCCCAGCGGTGCCCTGGGGTGTGATGGACTGGATGCTGCCCACGCTGCTGGTATGGCTGCTGAACTTCGTGCTGGTGGCGATGGTGCTGGTGCGGCTGCTGGTGTACGGCGAGCCCGTCACCAGGCCCCACTCGCGCTCCTCCGTGCTGTTCTGGAGACACCGCAAGCAGGCCGACCTGGACCTGGCACGGGTCAGCCCCTCTTATTGGTGTTACAGTGGATGTGATTGGTTAGGCTTGACGGGTGGTGGTGGTAGTGGTGGTGGTAGAAGGAGGCGGAGCTAGCCGGTCATTGATGCTATTGGTGGATGGATTGATGGTCAGACTGGGTTTGGGTGTTGGAAAGGTTTATGTTGAGCTAAGCCTACCGACAACTGTTACTAACTGTGTGTGTGTGTGTGTGTGTGTGTGTGTGTGTGTGTGTGTGTGTGTGTGTGTGTGTGTGTGTGTGTGTGTGTGTGTGTGTGTGTGTGTGTGTGTGTGTGTGTCGGTGTGTGTGTGTGTGTGTGTGTGTGTGTGTGTGTGTGTGTGTGTGTGTGTGCGTGTGTGTGGTTTAAGCAGCCTCACCTGAGTCTCCGGTCAGGTGAGGCTGCTTAAACCAGCCGCCACACACACACACCTCACAAGTCCAATGTCTTTATTTTCTACTCTGCGTCATCCGACCCAGAATATGCAGCTAAATCGACTCCATTGCCAGCATCTTTAGTAGCATTCGTGTGGTTTAAATTCTGGGTACATTTCAACTGTAGCGTTCGACCCTTGATGTCTGTGGGCAGTGGTTAAAACAGAGGTGGGCAAACTACGGCCCGCGGGCCACATACGGCCCGTTGCATTGTTTAATCCGGCCCGTCGGGCATTTACATTAACAACAGTCCTATCATACATTTAAATTTGTAGTATTCATTTAGCAGTTTTTTTTTTCCTGCAATTGATTCCTTAATTGGTTCCACGAGATCAGAGGACACTAATATGCGGACCGCGGTTCGGGTCCGGACCCGGACGCTGTCATATCCGGACCCGGACCGATAACCACTAAATTATTGAGTCCTTATACATTTAAGTATGTCGCGTTTCTATTGTTAACCGGCGCACTCTTTTCCTAGCCTTTACGGCACTGGCTTCGCAGCCGCAAATCAGGTCCACGTCATGTGATGCTACTCAGCCAATCAGATCGTTGCAGTCAGTGAGCGACTAGAAACAAACATACACGCGGAGAAACGAGACGAGAGAAACAGTCGGAGTATAGCGCGCTTTAAAAAGAGAAAGGTAACCAGAGAGAACAGAGCCTTTAATGAAGATTGGACAGACGTGTCCATGTTTATTCTTCCCACGGACAGTTCAAAACCAGTATGTCTCATCTGTCCCGAGACTGTGGCTATACTGTACATTTATTTGATTTAACTACATAGTGGCAGCCTATAGATGTTGATACTTCAATATACAGTATATGGCATCATAACGCAAGTTAGACATTATGATCCTCATCTACTAATGGCCCGTCTGTCAGTTTTAAAAACCAAATGTGGCCCTCGAGCCAAAAAGTTTGCCCACCCCTGGGTCAAAACATTTAGCATGATTAATCACTTACTTCTCAACCTCCCTCCCCGTCTTCCCCCATCTCCGTCTCCAGGGAGACTTTGCCCAGGCCAGCCAGAACCTGTGGACCTGTCTGAAGGCGCTGGGCCGCCCGCTGCCCACCTCCCAGCTGGACATGGCGTGCGCCTCCCTGTGGGCCCTGCTGCGCCTCTGCCTGCAGCGCCTCTGGGTGGGCCGCTGGCTAGCCGCCCGTGCCGGGGGCCTGCGCACCGCCGACCGCCCCCTGCAGGAGGACGCCCGCAAGAGCAGCCGCGACGCCGCGCTCGTCTACCACCGCCTGCACCAGCTGCACATGACCGGTAAGGGGGGGGGGGGGGAGGTGCAAGACTTTTTTGTGGGGCTTCAATTGGGTTCCAAAATGGTTTCCCTTGCCTTAAGTTCGTTGTGCTGTGAATTCAAGAACTTTATTCGTCATGCATGCAGGATATGCAGTGAAATGAAAAGTGACAATGCTCAGCGGAATGTGCAAAAGAATACTAAAGATAACTGGAATTGGAGGGATCAGAATCAGAATATTTATAATATTTACAGTAAAAAAAAAAAAAACCAGCAGGAATGACCTCCTCATGTGGTGCATGGTTTTTAAAAAGCTGCCGATGTTGCAGTAATGAACCTTTTTGGACTCATAGGTCATTTTTTAATATTCAATAATTTTTTCATAGTGTGTGCGTCCGCGTGTGTGTCTGTGTGTGTGTGTGTGTGTGCGCCCAGGCAAGCTGAACGGCAGCCACCTGTCTGCGGTGCACAAGGCCCTGAGCGCGGTGAACCTGGCGGAGTGCGCCGGGCCCTGCCTGCCCGTGGGCACCCTGGCCGAGGTCTACGTCTCCGCCGCCCTGCGGGTCAAGGCCTCCCTGCCCCGGTTCCTGCACTTCACCTCGGTAGGTCCCTGGCTGGGCGGGGGCGGGGGTGGGGGGTGGGGGGGGCCTGGCTGGTCTCGTACACCTGGCCTGACCCCTTCAACCATGTGTGAACAGATTAACGCTCTCGTTCACTTGCTGGATATTTTACATTCTTTGTAAAATATCTTATATTCTTTGCACACTGTGTTCATTTTACATTTGACAAAATAGTCATTTACACAATGGCTTTAAAAAAAAAAAAGGACAGTCGATCCTGAATCTAAAATAAGATTACAAAAAAATTACCATCTCTGATCCTTCCCCGCTCCTAGTTTGACCTTTGACCCCTTTGACTCCTCAGCGTGTGTTCCTGAGCAGCGCGCGGCAGGCGTGTCTGTCGGCCAGCGGCAGCGTGCCCCCCGCCATGCAGTGGCTCTGTCACCCGCTGGGACACCGATTCTTCGTGGACGGGGACTGGGCGGTCCGCAGCACCCCCCGGGAGAGCATCTACAGCCAGGCGGGCAACACCGGTCAGTGGGCACCGGCCGGGGGGCACAGACACACACGCATTGTGTTTGGTACAAATCTAGTGGGTTAAAATGTGTGCGTTTATTGATTGGTTGATCAGCGATGCATTGGGTAATGAAGAAATGAATAGAATAGAATAGAACTTTATTAATCCCAAAGGAAATTCTTGTGCCAGGTTGCATAGCGATACAGTACAATAAAATAATATGGAAAACAACAGAATGATAAAAATAAACTAACGGATGTACAGTTAAAATATACAAATATGTTGGCAAGATAAGATATACCGACGGCGAAATGTTACGTCAGTGTTGTATTTGTTCAGACGAATAAATGTTTTGAGAATTTCTTTTGGGATGAATAAAGATAAGATAAGATAATAAAACTATTGATCCCGAAGGAAATTCTTGTGCCAGAGGTTGCATAGCAATGGAATAATAAAGAGAAATAAACAATAGAATAGTACAAATAAAATGTCAAATTTACAATGAGTCTAAGCCAGTCTAAGTCGAAGTTCAGGTTGTGCGTTTGATTAGCCATTTCAAACCGTGACCAAAAATGGTCATGTGACAAAAATGGAGGTGTCTGCTGGCTAGATCAGTTTACCAGCCTACCCAGTGGACTGTACCAACTTGGTGAACTGATCTAGTCGGCATACATCTCGTTCCCGCTCCCGCTTATGATGTCACTTTGTCACAATAACAATTTTAGTCACATGACTATTTTGAAACTGCTCATAATGGCTAAATCACTCTTGCACCCGATGGTATAATGGGGCTTTAATTGATAATCAATTACAATGTACCGTATATCAGTGTTATATAACTAATCTGCCATATTAAGATTTAAATGTTTCTGTAATGGTTGTTGGCTGCAGTGGACCCCCTGGCGCAGGTGACCCAGGCCTTCCGGGAGCACCTGCTGGAGAAAGCGCTGTACTGCGTGGCCCAGCCCTACGGGGAAAACATCCAGATGCAGGGGGAGGGGTAGGAACACACACACACACACACACACACACACACACACACACACACACACACACACACACACACACACACACACACCTATACCCTAGTTATAATGATGCCTGTAATTAATGTAAGTGTTCTAATTAGTAGAGCCCTAGTGGCATAGGGGACTGAAAGTGTGTGTGTGTGTGTTTGCTCAGGGAGTACAGAGACGCCCTGGAGTACCTCCAGCTGTTGACCAGTGCCTCGGATGCAGCCGGCGCCACCACCCAGTCTTTCGCCATTGGCTCCAACATGGCCACCGTCACCGGTAAGCCCCTCCCCTTCCCCCCTCCCCCCCTGCACACTAGAAGCAGGCTTCTCCCCCGAAGACATTGGAGAGCAATGACTTTGCGATGCACCCCCTTCGTATGGACTCCCTCCTGGTCATTGGTTTGGTGAGCGTCCGGATGTCACGAACACCTGCGCAGTACCGCCACCGTCCTTCGGGGGGAGTTCCCGATGTTTTTCGCCGTATGTTTGCTTTAGCTGTGGTTTGGGGAGGATTTATGTTTTCGCTTTGGAAGGAAAGCGCTCCTAAATATACATTTGAAACGTATTTGTGAGGTTTCTTCCAATGCCAGGCGACAAATCTGTGGTGTCAGAGTTTAGAGTTGTTCTAAAATAGTCATAGTTTGTGTCTCGCAAGCTAGCGAGACGAGCTAGCTCGGGCACAACCGCCACTTTCAATCCCCAGTCATGCGTTCGTCACCCGGCCATCTTGTTTTCCTGGCATTATTGTTGGGGGGCGGGGCTTATTTAGTTCACATCACGTGCCCCCCCCCGGCATGCGTGAGTCAGTGGGCTGCCTGGAGGTGGTCTCAGAGAGGGGGGGGGGGACGTGAGGTCCATCTCCTCAGATGAGTGAGTCACTCGATCACCGCTGGGCGGACGGTTGCCCTGCCCCCGCCCCCCTCCCCCTCCTGCCACTCTGCCAGCTCCCATCAGGGCTCCTCATCCTCCTCCAGGCCAAGCGGGTGTCCGGGTCGGGGGAGGAGGGGAGGAGCAGAGGAAGGCTTCGGCTGATTGCTGACATCCATCTGCAGCGCTGTCAATTTGGTGATCACCTTGAGATCTGAGGAGAGGAGAGAGACTGAGGAGAGAGAGAGGAGAGACTGGAGAGAGAGAGAGAGAGAGAGACTGAGGCAGAGAGAGACGGAGAGACTGAGGCAGAGAGAGAGAGAGAGAGAGACTGAGGCAGAGAGAGAGAGACTGAGGTGTGTTTCTAGTCAAATGGAGGGACCTGCTCTTGTTCGGGAGTCTTCAAAATGGGTCCGCGGCATTTTGTGACATTGATGGATGATTTGGTGTACACACACACACACACACACACACGACACACACACACACATACACACACACACACACACACACACACATACACACACACACACACACACACGCATGACACACACACACAGACAACCCCTGGCCTCTCTCCCCCCCCTCCTCCTCCTCTCAGGCTGCGACCCGCACTCTAAGTGGTGGTCTTCGGTTGCCGTGGTGATCATCAACTGGCTGCAGGGCGACGACGCCACGGCGGAGCGGCTGTATCCAGCTGTGGAGCACCTGCCCCGCAGCCTGCAGAACGCAGAGTAGGTCTGAGGGGGAGGGGCACATCTGTGGGGGGGGGTGGGGAGGAGCGGGGGAGGGGGGTGGGTGGGTGGGTGGGCGGGCGGGCACGGCGGTTGTCATAAATCCTGGTTAAACTGTCCGGACAGATGCCACACGTGATATAAAACGCACCCCCTGCTTCTATCATGTGTCCAGGCACAAGCGCCACAGATGGAGGGGAAACACACACACACACACACACACGCTCACACACGCTCACACACGCACACACGCGCGCACACGCACACACTCCCATGCAACATCTTAAACCTCTTTCTTTTTCTCTCTCTCTCTCTCCTATGCAATCTTTCTACCATCTATGTTTCTCTCTCCCCCCTCTGTCTCTCCCCTATGATTCTCTCTCTCCCGCTTCCCCCCCCCTCTCTCTCCTGTTTCTCTCTCTCTCTCTCTCCTATGTTTCTCTCTCCCTCTCTCCCCTATGATTCTCCCTCTCTCCTATGATTTTCTCTCCCTCTCTCTCCTTTCTCTCTCTTTCTCTCTCCCCCCTCTTCTCTCCTTCTCTCTCTTTCTCTCTCTTTCCTCTCTCCCCTCTCTTTTCTCTCTCTCCTCTCTCTTTCTCTCTCTCTCTCTCTCTCTCTCTCTCTCTCTCTCTCTCTCTCTCCTCTCTCTCTCTCTCTCCTCTCTCTCTCTCTCCCCCTCTCTCTCTCTCTCCTATGTCTCTCTCCCCCCCTCCCCCAGGAGCCTGCTGCCCAGGGCGTGTCTGAGCACCTTCCGGGCCGTGCGAGCTCTGCTCTCTAAGCCTGAGAGCGGCCTGCAGAGTCTGGGCCACGCCGACAAGGCCAGCACGCTGCTGAGGGAACGGCCTGCCACCTGGGGCCCCCCGGACACGCCTCCAGCCTCGACAAGGTACACACACACACACACACACTCCCGCACACACACACACTCCCGACACACACCACACACTCCCGCACAACAACACACACACACACCACACTACACATTAAATCAAACATACGCGGCTCATGCGCTGTTGCAATAACTGGTTGGACATTAGCATAGCCATTATGCTAAGGAAACGTCTCGCTCAATTAGCATAAGAGTAGCGGTGTGTGTGTGCGTGCGTGTGCGTGCGTGTGTGTGTGCGTGCGTGTGTGCGCGCACCACCGAGGAGGACAGAGACGGTGCTGTGGTGCAATTGTAGTTGCATTGCAATGTGTGTTCTGGGCCCAGTGCAATGTGGTCTGCAGTGCAACACCGAGCCGGGCCACACGCAGCAACCTCTACACACACACAGACTCAGACCTGCCGGACTGTTCCACCGCCAGACCCCCCTCTTCCCATCTCCCATCTCCCCCTCTCCCCCTCTCCCCATCCACGCTCTGGGATTGTGGTGTCCCCCCCCCGCACACCACAGTTATTGTGACGCTGTTGCTTCTGTTTCACTAGACCTGTGTAGAGTAGAGTAGAGCTGCTACCCTCTGGTTCAGCTTGTAGGTTTTTATTTTTCCTTAAGGGGCCCCTATTTTACCACGAGGTGTAAGTGTGATTCGTTGTTCTAAGTAGATTCAAATTTGTCACGTAACTAAAATTGTCATTGTGTCATACTAGGGACATCACAAGTGGGAGAGTTCACCCAGTATGATCAATCAATCAATCCATAAATTTTTTATTTAAAGTGCAGAATCACCATGCAGCATGGTCCCAGTACACTTCACAAATACAAAAGATACACGGTACAGACATACAGCAAGCAAGTAAATTAATGAAAAAAAATCTATAAAATAAAATCAATAAAAAGGATCGATGGATAAGCTGACTGGTTGGTACAGTCTACCGGGTGGGGCAGGTAGACGGATCTACTCATCCTACGTCCACACTCGACACCAGCTGTTTGGATTGGGGTCCTTTAACCTTTAACCTCTACTATAAAGTTGACCGAACCGTAACCCCGCCCTCCTCCCACCCCCCAACCAGGTGGTGCAGCTGTTGCTGTGCGACCTGCTGCTGGTCATCCGCACCAACGTGTGGCACTGCAGCAGGACCGTCAACGGGGCCGCCGCCGTCGCCACCGGCAACAACAACAACAAACAACAGCAGCAGCCAGCCCCGCCCCCGCCCCTGCCCCGCCTCCCCCTGGCCCGCCCCAACCCCCGGCGCACGGCCCCGCCCCACCCGGCGCCGGCCTCGGCCTCGGAGCTGCACGGCTTCCAGCAGGACCTCAGCTCCCTGCGCAAGCTGGCCCACAGCTTCAGGCCCGCCATGAGACGGGTAGGTACCGTGTGTGGTGCTGTGTGTCGTGTGTGGTGTGTGTGTTGATGTGTGTGTAGTGTGTGCTGTGCTGTTGTGTTGTGTGTGTGTGTGTGTAGTGATGTGTAGATAGCGGCGCGCTAATCGGCGCCGCATAAGGAAGTGGTGTGTGTGTGTGTGCGCCGCGTCCCAATTATTTAACACGTTTTCAATGAATTTAATAAGTGTTTGTTTTTTTATTTCTTTTTTTTTTTCACGGCTCCAAAGAGTGGAGGTTAAATGATGAGATTGAGTTAGTTCTGTGGTTAATCCCTGGTGTAGCTCAGACCTAGGCCTAATAGCATCACTATTCACAATCGCAAAACGAGTGTCTCGGGTAATAATCCATGAGGGGGCGACGGCACTAATTATGTCCAGTCGGCAAGCGGCCCCCCCACTAACAGCCCGCTCCCCGGACGTATACCCCTGGGTGCTCCTTCTAACGCTGCCACCCTCACCCCCCCCCCCGGCCCCCTGCAGGCACCCATGGCCGGGGTGGTGAGCCGATATTGAGTGGGTGAGTCATATTAGATATCTCTGCTCTCTCATCTCTGTCTGTCTCTCTCTCCTGTCCTCTCTGTCTCTCTCTCTCTCTCTCTCTCTGTCTCTCTCTCTCCAGTTGTTCCTCCACGAGGCGACAGCCCGGCTGATGCGGGGGCAAGCCCCACCCGCACCCACCAGCTCCTGGACCGCTCTCTGAGGCGCAGGGCCACCCTGGAGCCAAGACGGTGGGGTGTCTGTGCTGTGTCTCTTTGTGTGTTTGTCTGTGTGTGTCTGTTCTTGGTGTGTGGTGTGTTCATGTGTGTCTGTTCATGTGCATCTGTGTGTCCCCCGTTCGTGTGTGTTCATGTGTGTCCATTAGTGTCTGTTCGTGTGTGTCTGTGTGTCTGTTAGTGTGTGTGTCTGTTTGTGTGTGTCTGTTAGTGTGTGTGTATTCGTGTGTGTGTGTCTGTTCGTGTGTATGTTGATGTGTGTCTGTTCGTGTCTGTCTGTGTCTGTTCGTGTGGGTCTGTGTGTCCGTTCGTGTGTGTCTGTTTCATGTCTCTGTTTGTGTGTGTCTGTGTGTGTGTGTGTGTGTGTGTCCGTTTATGTGTGTGTGTGTGTGTCCGTGTGTGTGTGTCCCGCTGTCGCATTAGCATATCCATCTGCTACAAGCAGACTTTTTCTTTTATTGTCTGTTTTTATATTTATTTATTTATTTAGTCGGATGGATTGATTCCTTATTTTAGTATTTTATTCGTTAGATTGCCCGTGTTCTTATATCTTCTCTTTGGAATTTATTTATTATTATTTATTAGTTGTATCGGTTTTATTTTGAATTATTTTATTCATTTAATTAAATTTGTATTTTTTTGATCATCATATTATTGCTCTCCATATATAATGTCCCTGTGTATTACCTGATTAGCCAAACCCAAATCCTTCACACCTGCCGCATCGCTAATGTCTAGCCCCTCCCCCTTTCCCATCTGTCTGTCTCTCTGTCTCTCTGTCTCTGTCTACTGTCTGTCTGTCTGTCTGTCTCTCTGTCTGTCCCGTCCCCCCCCCAACAGAGGAGTGCGAGGCGCAGCCGGGGCAGCGGGAGCAGGCGGAGGCGGCGGTGATGGCGTGCCGCTACCTGCCTCCCTCCTTCCTGTCGGCGCCGGGCCAGCGGGTGGGCATGCTGGCGGACGCGGCGCGCACCCTGGAGATGCTGGGGGACAAGCGGACGCTGCACGACTGCCAGCAGATGATCATCCGGCTGGGCAGCGGCACCACCGTCACCTCCAGCTAGCTAGCTCTACCACCACGGCCGGAGGGGGAGGGGGTGGGGGCGGGGCTAGGACTCTTGGGCGCCGGACACACACACACACACACACTGTTTATATGAATCGGTTCCTTTTTTGTTTTATTTACGTTGTTTAACACACGCATACAAAGTGAGTCTTTAACTGTCGTGGATGTTTGCCAACACACACACATTCTTTCACATCCCGAATCATCCAATCGGGAGCTCAGATCACCTCTATTTTTAGCGCCAATAAAAGTCTTCTAGTTTCATTGGCCCTCATGGATTTTTGTTATTTTGTGCTCTAATTCAATGTGATTGCGGAAAGTAGTTCATACTTTGTCAAACGGGTTGGGGTGAATTCCCCAGGGAGAGCCTTGTTGTTGTTGTTGTTGTTGTTGTTGTTGTTGTACGTACACTACTTGGCCACAGGGAGGTGCCATCGCTTCCTTATGGGACAGGACTTGTCTATTACTATGTTTTAAGTTTTCTTTCTCTCATCTGATTTAATCCATTATTTGGATCAAGATGCAACCCCTATATAGGCACGGCACTTGATGATGATGATGATGATGATGCGTTTGCTCGTGGCCCAACCCCCCCGATCCGGACTGGCTGCAACTTCTGCAGGTTGTATAGATGTAGTCCGTCTATCTGCACTAGCCTGGCAAGGCTGATATTCAAAGACTTATCGATTTTTTTTTTTTGTTTGTATTATTATTTTTTTTAATATGGCTTTATGAGGTTACTTGGCTCGTCTTTCTGTCGCCCTTTTTTCGTTTGTTTTGCTGTGTGTGTATATATTTTAAACCTATTTGAAAAAGTATTTATCTGTACGACTTTTGATCGCTCAGTATTTTCCGACTTAGTTTAGCAAAAACAAAACAACCCGCCGTTGTTTTGTAACCTTGTTGTAACAACAGGTGTGTGTGTGTGTGTGTGTGTGTGTGTGTTGTCTGAGCGTCAGTTGACTATTTGCACTATGGCACAGGGAGTGTGTGCTACTATGATATCAAACATTGGCAGTATCCGACTACAGCACCGGCACAACTCGATTCATTTCCACCAAGTGAAGCGCAGCGTCACCTAAACACTTATTCTTTTAATATTTGCGGTTTTCTTTCTTTCCTCCGAAGGCCCAACCGTCTCATTCATACGACTCTCCCTTTGGCATTTCTTTGCATTATGCAGTATGAGATTTTTTCTGGTTCGTTCGTGTCCTGATTTTAAATGAGCTACTTTTGATTGTAGTCGACTGTAAAATAGCATTTTTTTTTTAGAATCCTCTTTTGTTGTTTGTCTATCAACTGGTGAGTTTATTCGTGTCATTAATCTCAGAGACCGGAAGATTCTTCATTTGGCGGGAAGGGGGGCAGGCTGACGCATTACCTGTCAGATCAACCCCCTTTTATTTTTTAAAGTAATTCTTCTTACTGTCTGTCTTTGTTCTCGACATAAATGTACATAAAAGTTTTTTAACAAATGTCTTTAGTCTACTGTGTTCTGTTATGAATGAATAGACATGGGGTTGAATCATCGGTGAACACAATCACTTTTTGATAGTTTATGAACAAGGGCTGAATGAAGGCCAGCTGAGGCACCTGAACCCAGAGAGCCAGTGTCTCAATTTCATAATTAACACTATTGACCAGTCAGAGCTGTCTTGTGTCTAAGCCCCGCCCCCCCCGGATAGCGGCCATGTTTCAATCTACCTGCTCGGCGGCAGCCCCTGGACAGGAAGCTACCTGAGCTTTAATGACGTCTGGATGAGAAGCAAAATATCCACGTTTCTCGGGATAAAAACATCCCTGAAGAAGCAGGGGGGGGGGTTTTTCTCGTGGGTATTTCGGGGACAACATAACCTTTGAGTATTTTATGTACTTCATGGTGTTTTTGTACTACGGTGGAGCGACGCCTGCCTAAAAGTCGCTCGCTTCCCTTGGTGTTTAGGCCGCGGTTCCCTCGGGTGGCCTCTGTAGTGATTTAGTTGTTTTTTTTTTTTTTCTCCATGTGGGTGACATTCAGTGAAACAGACAAAGAGAACAGACAGGGGGGTCTTGGCAGCATTGAAAGGTGCTGGTATATTTCACATTGGCGTTACAAAAAACATTTCAAACAAATTGATGCTCGTGATTTCAAATCAACAGACATGAAAAGGAAATCAATTAAAAACAGCATGCTCCAATCTAAGTGACATTCCCAAAAAAGGTCCTTTTTTTTGTCAATGGATTCTTTTAATAACATTTTTATAAGCAATAACATATTCCATTTTATAGAAAATAAACATCTCTAGGAAATACTATACACAATTATATTAGTACATCACATCTTACATTTAAACCGAATCAAATACTTATATACACCATGAAGTAATGACCTTTGTAAAAGAGTTTGGTGTTGGACGTTTTTTTTCCCCCCACTCTCTCTCAATGCGCTTTAACATTTAAATATGTCTCCGGGTTAAGATGCCCGTTCGCTGTCCCCCAACACACACACACACACAGGGAGAGATGTAGCATGGGGGGGGGCTACGTTTGAGGAACAAGACGTCAATGCAAAGAATCGTACTCGACTGTCTGTCTGTGTGTGTGTGTGTGTGTGTGAACTCTCGATCACGACATTGTATAATTATTCGATGACATCGTCACAATGACCTTTTAACCCTATGTTGGACACGAGACAAAAAAAAAAAGACCTGATTCCCGGTTGGACCCTGCTCACTCACATTCAGGTAGCGGATAGCAAATGTGTGTGGACACCCACGTGTCGGCTACTGTAGGCCCTACACACACACACACACACACACACACACCTGTAGGGCTACAAACGCATTGACGGTGAAATGGGAATGATACTCATATTTTTTTCCATATTTTCATATTTTTGATATACTATGCTGAAGAATAACACAATGTCCGCCGTATATACCGATGGAGATGAAGTGACGTGTATAGTCATTGAATCCACATCAAAATACATCTCCGAACATAAGAGCATTATATTAAAATACTGTCCCCTTTTTCCCGCCTTCTTCTGCTCCTCCTCCTTAACTCTTCGATATCAGAATATTTAGAACCTGTAAAGCACGTAATCGTATACAATTTCCATTTTTTTTGGTATATTTTTTGTAGTTTTTTTTGTCGTTAGTTTTTTTTTTCAACACATATTAAGATGGAATACATCCTGTGGCTGTGGCCGACGCCCACCTCGTTAGCGCTCTCCGCTCGTTAGCGCGCGTGCCAAACGACTCTCTCTCACACACACACACACACACACACACACACACACACACACACACACCCAACACGCCTCTCGGCCCCCCACTGAGGAGCTGGTGGTGGTGGTGGTGGCGGTGGTGGTGGCTGGGGGTGGGGGTGCGGTGGGTGGAGGGCAGCGGGTGCAGGTATCCAATCAGTATCCGCCAGGTGTCTGAATACGATAGCGACCTCATCCGCAGGCTGAACTCGCGCACACACGCACACACACACACACACTTTGCCGTGGATTTGGTCAGAGCTCCGTCCACTGGGCCCGGGGCATCTGGGGGGAGGGGTGTGTGGGTGGTCATCTCCGTAGCGTCGCCTCTCTCTCTCTCTCTCTCTCTCTCTCTCTCTCTCTCTCTCTCTCTCCGTTCCGTTCCCAGCCTTCCAGCGGTGCAGATAAAGACTTTCCTTCCTTCCCAACTTCCACTTCCAGAGAGCGAGGCAGAGAGAGTGTCCCCGGCTCAGAGGAACCTTCCTCGAGTGTCGTTCCTACTACTGCCGCAAGCTCCGCCCCCTCCCCTCCACCAACCCCCCGCCCCCCACCTCCATCCATTCAGCCAGCCTCCCGGCCTCATTGGCTGATATGCCGATATGTCAGTCCTTCACACCGGTCTGGTCAGGCCCACCGGTCAGGCGTATAGCGGAGGTGTGTGTGTGTGTGTGTGTGTGTGTGTGTATGTGTGTGTATTTGGAGAGGGGGGTCCGTTGGCAGGAGGTCTTGTGTTTTAGTTTAGTTCGGATATTTTCCGCCGCGGTGCACAGCTCACGCACGGCTGAGGTGGAGGAGGAGCAGGTGGTGTCGTCAGCGGCGGCGTCGATGGTGTTTCACTGGATGAGATCTTATGCGTCCTTGAGAGAAACACAGGCGGATGAAAGCTGTTTTAGTTCCACACATTGCCTTGTTGTTTACATGCCTACTTGGTTTATATGTATATGCTGTTGTATGTTTAGTTTATTATGTTATCTGTACATGCTTTTGGTTTACATTTCTGCATTGCAAAAAAAAGAAAATTCTGCTCTTTTTCACTGTAAAGACTATAAACTGTGTAGATATTCTGATTCTGATCCCTCCAATTTGTGATATTTGTGTTGTTCTGTTGCACATTCCGCTGTTGCTGAATTCAAGATCTTGAATACTCACAAGCACAAATCTGAAAAAGTGAACTGAATGGAGCAATCATTACACATATACACACATAACACATCTGCATAGTACTGTACATATACAGTATATACTGTGCCAGGTCAAGTAGTGTACTGTCTATGTGGGAGCCAGTGTGTATGTGTGTGTGTGTGTGTGTGTGTGTGTGGGTGCGTGCGTGCGGTGTGTGTGTGTGTGTGTATGTGTGTGTGTGTATGGGTGCGTG
>PIJE02000927.1:45914-50914 GCA_002895965.2 Coryphaenoides rupestris | reverse complement strand
TCCAGCATTATTAACACAGATTTCACATCTTGTCTAACATCCTGTGAGGTGGACTCACTTTGCTTCAACTCTTGCCTCTCCTCTTTTAGAGTTATCTCCTCATTATCAACTCCCACCTCCTCTTGGTTGATGTCCTTATCTCTCACTTCACTGGTTTTCAACGGCTCTTCAACCATCTTATTACTATCTATCGGAGACGCCTCTGCGCTGTCTATTGCCAGCATCACACTCTCTCTCACGGTATGCTGAGACGAGACCTTGGACGCCGAGCCGTCAGGCGGAGTGCTTTCTATCTGTACCATCGGAAGGTGCTTCTTAGAGCTCGGAGAGGCAATTTTCTGCACCATGGCCTCATATTTCTGGCCCCTGCCTTTACGTGGCGGGAGGACCTTTGTTTTAGTTGGGCATTGCGGGGGCAGTGGGGGCACATCGCACGCGGTGTCACTTCCAACCACAGGAGAAGCTGTTTCTTTGGTCTGGGGAATGTTCAAACTCAAGGATTTCTTTGTCGGCCCTCGCTTTCTTTTGGGAAGGCGGACAACCTTTACTTTCGGTTCGAGCGGAGCCTGTTCAAATAGGGTTGTGGTGGTTTCAAACGGTGGAAGTTTTGGCTTGGGCTTTGGGCCTCTCTTTTTCTTGACCGGTGTTGTTGAGGGGCATTCGGGGCAGGCTTTTCTCTTGAGAGAAGCTAGCATACTTCATCCGGCACAGTATCGTGGGGAGGTGGAGTGAGCACGGCCGGTGAGGATGTTGAAACATCTGTGTTGTTTTCATCTATCATGGGAATGACAGATGTCAGATTCTGTTCAATACCAGTAAGCTCTTCAATGTTCAGCGAATCACTGGATTGTGTTTCTGTCGGACCTTGGGCAACCACATCTTCCTCTAGGACTGTTACTTTCTCCTTTAAAGGTTTTTCGAGGGAAGGCTTTCTGGATCGTAAAACCATATTTTTAGTATCTTTCTCTGATGCTTTTGGTTCGTCATTATGTTCTTGTTTTGATTCATTTGAATCCAGGTTTGTTGGAAGCATGGTAGCTTTCTTTTTACCTTTAGATGGCAATGCTACTGAAGCTGGTGTCACTTCTTCCTTTTGTATTAACTTTGCCTTAGTTACAGAGCCCTTAGGACGGCCCACTGTGGCCTTAATCGGTACAGCATCATTAGGGGGTAAAGCGTCTCCGGGATTCATTCCAGGTTTAGGGCTTGGTTTTGCACCAGGCTTTACTCCTGGTTTTGATCCAGTTTTAGACCCAGGTTTGGGCCCTGGTTTTCTTTTTACTGGTGACTCTACTTCCAGGGACAGATCGGGTAGATTCGGTTCAGGTTTTAATACAGGTTTTGGGGCATGTTTAGGTCCAGGCTTTGGTCCTGGTTTAGTTCCAGGCTTTGCAGCGGGTTTAGGACCTGTCTTTGCTCCTTGTTTTGCTCCTGCCTTTGCTCCCGGTTTTGAACTGGGTTTAGCCCCTGGTTTTAAACTTGGTTTCGGCCCTGGTTTTCTCTTTGCATTGGGCTCAATTTTTGTGGAAATATCTGGTGCGTTAAACGAACGAGTGCACATTCTAGAACGGAAGCCTTCCGCTAATGATTTGGGTGTCTGGCTCAAAATAGATTCCTGGTGCGCTAAGTCCATTTGATCTGAGAACAAAACAGTTTTGCTCGGGGCTATGCAGGGTTTTTGTTCCGGCATGGGAGCTGCTTCATCCTCCTTCGCTTCCTCTCTCTCCAAGCTCAGCTGGCGTCTGATTCCAACCCCTGAGTGCATGACTCTTCTTCTGCCCTTGGCATACTTGCGTCCGAATGCCCGTGGCTGGGCAGATGGGGCCACCGGCTCCGGCTTGGAGGAGGGGGTCACAGCACTGGGGCAGTTGATGCCCGGTTCCATGTCTTCATCTCCTTTCTTCGGGGAGGGCGGTGTGTCTGCCCAGGAGGGGGCCGGTGGAAGTATTGACTTCCCGGGCAGCTGGGGAGAGTCTGGCTCCAGAACCTTGGCATCACTGTGGTCAATATGATCCCTGCTTTGCGCCTTGTCATTTAGAACTGAGAAAAAAGGCATTGCAGAGTGAGGCTGAGGAACCGTGTCACCGATAGCATTGATAGACTCTCTCTCAGAAACCGTTGCCGTTACTGCAGTGGATGCGGCATCTCGGTGTGTAGTTACTCCCATAGGCTCAGTGTCTGTATGGGGCTCAGTGACCTTTGACCTGCTGCAGGCATCACCAGAGGGCAACTCTGGCCCCTCTCTATAATTTATGTTCTCCTCAGTCAATGTATGGCTCATTTCCCCCCCCTCCTCCATATCGACAGTAACCTCCACAGAAAGCGGAGGGGAGAGAGAATGTTGCTGCAGCTGTGGTTCTGTTTTTTCCTCTTCCTCGTCATCGACCTCCTGTTCTCCCTCATCCTCAACCTCATCTTCGGCCATGTCCTCATCTTGGCACTCCTTCTTCTCTTCGTTGACTCCATCCAACGCCTCGACATCAGGGGACAGAGAGTTGCTCTCTGAGCTGTCGTCTTTCTCTGTGTAGTATTGATCCCTTTCCATCTCACCCCTAGAAATAAACGGTGACGTTTTCACCGAGCTCTCTGACGCAGTAGGGGACTCAGACTTGAAGGCCTCCGATTTAATTTCTTGCTCTATGTGTCCTTTGTGACTGGAGTCAGAGAGCGCAGCCAGAGATTGTTCGACAGAGTCTCTGGAATCTGGGTCATATTTACGCTGAATCCCCTGGTACACCGTCTCATTATAACAGAAGCTTTTCTCTGTCACACCTTCGTTGATTTTAGTGTAGAGAGATGGACCCTTCTCGTCCTCTGACCATTTGTCTAGCTTATCGGGGGAATCAACAGAACTCTCCTTTGGTTCGGGAGTCTGTTTCAACGTTGCCTCCTCTTCTTCAGCCAGCTTCTCTGTCCATGCTGATTCTTCAAAATTCTCTTTTACGTCTTCACTAATTCGTTGTATATCTGGAGGGGAGTCTCTCTCTTGTTTCAAAGGACTGTGGATACTCATGCAAGTTGGAGACCTCTCATCCCCTATACTCTTTGCTGGAGTGCTGATGCCATCGCTTCCCTGCCCCGATTGATACCTAGGATCCGGTGTTAGGTTGTGGAGACCAGAGTCTCCGGACCTGGTGGACATATCATCTGGGGATGTCATGGAACACGAGGAGCCTGTGTCAAGGCTGAGTTGAGTGTTGTTGGGCGGCTGCGCTGGACTCCGGCCCTGGCTGCAGTAGTAGTAACCCCTCTCTAGTTGCTCATCGCTGCTGCTTGAGTAGCCTCCCTCATGTAGCTCCATGGGTAGTGGTTGATGGTGAGGAGTGGAGTAAGGGTCTTGCATGGGGCCTCCACCAACCCCACCACCACCACCACCACCCCCATCTGGGTATGGAGGGCTTTTATACTCCTCCCCCTTCTTCGAGGAGCCCACACTGCCAACACTGCTGTTACTCCCACCACTGCTACGCTTGCTGCCTTTCTTGTTGGCCACCAGGGCCTCTGACAGCAGAAGCTGTTGGACATTGTTGGAGATGTTCTCCACCTGAGAGGTGAGTGCGTTCAGGCTCCACAAGCTGGGGTTGGAGAGCAGCTTCTCCGAGAAGCGTTCCTTCATGGTGGAACCTTGCGAGGTGGTGGTGTAGCTTTGTGACGCCACGTGAGGCACGTTTGGGGAGGGGTGCGAGCGCGGGGGCATTAGCATGGCGGTCGCGCTACCTTGCTCCTGCACCGCCGCTGAAGAGGATGAAGAGGATGAGGCCGCCCCGGGCGTCATGGGAGGTTGGCTGTATTGGAAGGACTCTGGATTGGTCATTAGTGGGGAGGGGGTGGAGCTGTAGGAAGGTGAGCGGCCGACAGAGCGGGCCGGAGAGTGACTAGAGGAGGGACTGCACGTTTGATAGTACTGCTCTGGGGACCTGACAGACAGTTCTGACAGGCAGTAGTTTTGCTGGGGTTGGCTATAGTATTTAGAATGAGACTCCTGTGTACTTGGCATCGCCTGTAACGGTGCCTGGGACTCATAGCCCCTAGATGGAGGCTGCTGGTAGCCGTAACTGTTTTGACCAGGTCTGTAGCCTGTCTGTTTCAGACTTGGGTGACTGCTCATTTGTCTGCTGTACTGTGAATTGGAGGGCATGTTGTAGCCTTTGTAACAGTGGGGCATGGGGCTGCACTTCTCCATGTACGGGGAAGGGGAGGGCGAGTGCTGCGGGTAGTGCATGTGGCTCTGCGGGTACATGAGCGGGGAAGGGGCCGGGTTGGAGGGGTGGTTCTGGTGGTGGGGGCTTGTGTAGACGGGGTTGGACGGCTGGTGGCACTGGCCTTGGGAGGGGCCCAGCATGTTCTGCTCCATGTACTGGGAGGAGCCGGGAGTAGGGGGCGCGGCGGGCTCCATACGGCCCACCAACTCCTGCTCATACTGGGCTAGCTGGCCCGGATCGTCCCACTTCTGCTGGATGTGGCCCTCGGCCATATACTGGGCTGAATAACTCCCGGGCCGATGTGGTTGCTGTAACCGGAAGGGCCCTGTAGGTGTTGGCTGGGGGGCGGAGGAGCCACTTTGCTTCCCCTGTAGGGCTTCTTTGCCTGAGGGGGCACCGAGCCCCCATTTCCACCCACGTTTCCGCTACTGCTGCCTGGGTAGCCGGGGTAGCTCTGCTGGCTGTAACAGTCCTTCTGTGGTCCCCCGCTTCCTGGAGCTCCAGAGGAGGGCATGCCGGTGGGGGTAGCCAGGGGGTGCGTCTCGTAGCCTGGGCGGGAGTGTTGTTGCTGTTGTTGTTGTTGCTGTTGTTGTTGTTGTTGTTGTTGTTGTTGTTGTTGTTGTTGTTGTTGTTGTTGTTGTTGTTGTTGTTGTTGTTGCTGTTGTTGTTGTTGTTGTTGTTGTTGTTGCTGTTGTTGCTGTTGTTGTTGTTGTCCGGGGCCCGGGCCAGGGTGTGGACCGGGTCCTGGGTGTGGGTGCTGGGGATGGGGGTGGTGCGGGTGCTGCCGGTAGGTCTCCA
>PIJE02000927.1:35914-40914 GCA_002895965.2 Coryphaenoides rupestris | reverse complement strand
CATGTGTGTGTGTTTGTGACAATGAGTCAGTGTGTGTGTGTGTGTGTGTGTATGTGTGTGCATGTGTGTGCGTGTGATTAAACATTGTGTGTGTGTGTGTGTGAAGGACAGCCGGCAGGGAGAATGAGATTATCTCCCTCTCTCGCTCGCTCTCTCTTTCTCTCTCTCTCTCTCTCTTCCTCTTGCTTTCTGTCTTTCACACACGCACACATACACACACACACACACACACACACACACACACACACACACACACACACACACACACACACACACACACACACACACACACACACACACACACACACACACACACACACACACACACGCTCGCGCGCGCGGTGTAAACACACACGGTCAGTTCTGGCCTCTGAATCACATTGGCCTTATATCTTGTGTTATCTGTCTGACACAAACACAGTGCACATACACACACACACACACACACACACACACACACACACACACACACACACACACACACACACCGCATTGGCCAGCACAGAAACGGATGGAACGTTCTGTGTCTGTTTACCTCCCCAGTCATGCTGCTTCAATTACTGGCCATGGCAGTTAAGCAGGTTTACTTGCAGGGGGGGGACTTCAGAGGAAACCACCACACAGACATGTTACCTGGCCACGCACGCACACACAGCACACACACCACACACACACACGCACACCCACACACACATGCACACACACACACGCACGGCACGCACACACACACACCAAGATGCACGCACGGCACCACAACGCACGCCACGCACACACACATGCACACACACACACGCACGCACGCACAACACAGCACACCACACCCGCACACACGCACACACACACACAAACCCCGGACCAGTACCCGCGCATCCAGCGATATGGACACCATGCCGCACGCGCGAGGCATCTAGCACCAGGATAATCTATACCATACTTCACTTGACTTCTGTTCTGAATGACACACATGCAGGGATATAAACACACACGTATATGCATTCACAGCACACAACACACACACACACACACACACACACACACACGCACACACACAACAACAACTCATCAACGAGCTTAAAAAATAACCAAATTAACCAAATATGAGATATAAATCTATAAACTTCCCTTCCATCACTATTCCATCACTCCACCACCCATAATTCCTCTTCATAACTCCTCCCCCTTCCATCACTCCTCTACCTTCCATCACTCCTCCCCCTTCCATCACTCCTCCACCTTCCATCACTCCTCCCCCTTCCATCACTCCTCCACCCCCTGTGGACTCGCTCTGCCCTTTCCCTCGGATCCACAGCAGACTGGCTGCCTCACGGCTTCCACACAGATGGACATTACACACACTCACACACACAGCACTCACTCACACATGCATACACGCACACACACACACACACACACACGCATGCATGACATGCACACAATAGACCCCCACACACACACACACACACACACATGCACGCTAGTAACATACACACATTCAAAGATCCACTGTGAAAACATACACACAAGTGAAAGTGAAATGCACGCATGCACGTACACACACACACACACACGTCGGACACGTCGGAGTGTTTCCCCTCGCCTCTGCAGTGTGTGTGTGTGACCACACGGTCGCGGTGTGTATGTGTGTGTGTGTGTGTGTGTATGTGGGGGGTGGGGGGTTGGAGGGGTCTCCACCCAGGGGAGGGGCTTAGGGGATGGAGCAAGCCAATATCTGCTCTGACATTTGTCCCTATCCCTTTGGCACAGCACGTCGCCAGGGGTCACGGGGTCACCAGCCAGCCAGTCACACAGATTAGAGTAGTGATGCACCGAGAGGAGATGACCACCCACTGACCCTCCCTCACACACACACATGCACACACACACACACACACACACACCACACACACACACACACACACACACACACAGACAGAAAGACAGACTCACACACCTATACACAACGCACACAGAGGGAGACAGGCACGGAGACAGACAGACAGACAGACAGACAGGCGGACGTATTGATAGTCAGACCGGCAGACAGACAGAGAAGGCCAGACAGACAGAGATGGCCAGACAGACAGAAGGGCCAGACAGACAGACAGACAGACAGACAGGCAGAGAGACAGACAGGCAGATGGGGGAGACACCACCACGCTGTGACTGCTATTGGATGAAACAGCGGTGTTGGCCCAGGCAGGGGGAAGTGATCGCACGTGCGGAACAAGCCATGTATCGCCGTAGCCAATCGAAACGACAGAGAAACATTTGGCATACGCTCCACACTTAGCTAGTCTGGCAGGCTTCCGATGCATGGGGCTTGTTTGGTTAATAGAAACAGTACATTTTATTCAAAGACATATCTGTCCATCTGTCTGTGACTGTGACTGTGTCTTGTTGTGTCTGTGTGTCTGTTCAGCACTTTATTATTTGCTATTCATGCTGATAATATACTGTATGCATTAATAAATTAGCTGCGTACTATCTTACCGTTACCTTTTTTAGTTCTATTTTGATCTCTTGTTTATAAGGTGATTCTGGGTTCCATTTTGGCTCTGCCACAGAGTGGGTTTGTTGTGTGTGTGTGTGTGTGTGTGTGCGTGTGTGTGCGCTGCGGTTCGGTGTGAACAGTGCCGCGACCGTCTAGCACCCCAGGGCGGAGGATGAGTCATCGGCGTAGCGCGTAGACGGCTGTCGGTTCACTGATGAAGATGACACTCATTGCGCTAGCCACACACACACACAGCACACACACGCCGCACCACACACACACATGCATGCAACACGCACGCACGCACACACACACACACGCACACACACTAGATGCACAACACAAACATGCACACACAGTAAGCCCTTGATTACATATATTCAGGTGGAAACACACACACACACACACAGATACACGCTCTCTCTCTCTCCCCCTCTCCCCTCCCCTCTCTCTCCCTCTCTCTCCCTCTCTCTCTCTCTCCTCTCTCTCACTTCTCTCTCTTTCACGCTCTCTGCCAAACACAACAGACACACACCGACAAATAAAGGTCAAGGAGAGAGAGAGATGATTCCTATTTGGCTGTAGAGAGAGAGAGGGAGAGGGAGAGGGAGAGGGGGAGAGAGAAAGGGAGAGAGAGATTCATTTATCTCATCCTCTATCTAACATCCCCTTTTGGAAATCAAAGGACACCCAAATTCTATATGAGAAAGGCTTGCCAGAGTGTGCTTTTGTCACACATTTGTTTCCGCTGACAAACACCCCTCCATTTACCATCCCTCTCTCTCTCTCTCTCTCTCTCTCTCTCTCTCTCTCTCTCTCTCTGTCTCGCGCCCCCTCTCTCTCTCTCTCTCTCTCTCTCTCTCCTCTCTCCGTTGCTCCTCCCGCCCCCCTCCATTCTCCTCCCAGTCCTGAATTTGAGTGACAGGCCGGCAGCATCCAATGACCTTTCCCGAGGAGACAGCCTCATATCAGTCGGACACGTTACCACACCACCCCCACCCGACCCAGCCCCAACCCACCCCACCCACGCCCGGTGGCCGCCACCCGACCCACCACCACCACCCCCACCCCACCACCCCTATCACCATCACCCCCCCCCACCCCCCCCCCCCGCCCTCTGGTTCAGCTGGTTGCCGTGGCAAGTGGCAGAGCCTGTCACGGGAGGGAGGGGGAGAACCTTGAAGTACACAACAACGTCGCAGGTGGGTGTTGAACGCATGCAGGTGGCGCTGAAGGGACGACCATGACCACGACCACGCACACACACACACACACACACACACACACACCAACACAAACACACACGAGCAGTCAATCGTGCAATTGTCTCTCAGACCATTGACACACACATGGAAGACCATCTTGTTTTCAAATTCAAAATGCATGTAATAAATAAATTGACGAATTGCCAGTGTGCTCACTTTAACATTGTTTCCGCAAAGGTTGTTGTCTATTAATCAGTCTATCGAGTTATCTATGTATCTATCTATCTATGTTTTCAATGTTTCTATCTATCTTTCAATGTTTCTATCTATCTTTCAATGCTTCTATCTATCTTTCAATGTATCTATCTATCTATCTATCTATCTATCATCAATCACTGCCTCTCTATAGTTACAGTACCTCTCTATCTCTCTCCTTATCTCATTAACTCCGTCTATCTATCTCTCTCCTTCCCTCTTTCAATCCATCTACTCCTCCTATAACCCCCCTCTCTTCCTCTCTCTCTCCCTCTCTCTCTCTCCCCCTCCCTCCCTCTCTCTCTCCCTCCCTCCCTCAGTGCGGTCACTACCTGAAGGACTCAACCTGGCTGGGTTGACATGGCAACGCAGATCACCAGACGAGCTGGGGAGGGGGAGGAGGTGTAGAAGGAGGAGGAGGAAGAGTAGGAGCATGACGAGGAGGAGGAGGGAGGAGGAGGAGGAGGAGGAGTGGTGGAGAGGGGGGAGACAGAAAAGGAGAAAATGACAAAAGCGGGGAGGCGGGCGCATAAACTGATGCGTGCAATCTGGGCCGCCGCCGCCGCATGGCCTCCCTGATGTATCCCTCTCGGTGCGCACCGGAGGCTGCCTCGTCGCCGTGGATACCCGTCTCCTGGATACCGCCTCTCACGGGAGTCAGGAGCGAGAGCGATGGGCTGCTTTCGCTCACCGCTCATCATGCGTTATGTTTTCCGAGTTGTATCTGTGTGCGTGTGCGTGTGTGTGTGTGTGAGTGTTTGTGTGTGTGTGTGTGTGAGCGTGTGTGTGTGTGTGTTTGAGAGTTTGAGTGTGTGTGTGTGTTCACATAGGGATAATGCGTGGACATGATGTGGGGTGAATGGTGGAGATCACGTTTGTTGACTATTTGTTTAGTAAGTGTGTGTGTGTGTGTGTGTGTGTGTGTGTGTGTTTAGGATGTGTGCGTGTGTGTATGTGTTTAGGAGTGTGTGTGTGTGTTTAGGATGTGTGTACGTATGTGTTTAGGGTGTGTGTGTGTTTAGGATGTGTGTACGTATGTGTTTAGGGTG
>PIJE02000927.1:10000-17197 GCA_002895965.2 Coryphaenoides rupestris | reverse complement strand
AATAATTATTATAATATGTATCATGAAAATTTGTCACCTCTCTCTCACGCTACCCTCGCTCTGTTCACTCTCTCTCCTCTCTCTCTCTGTCTCTCTCTCTCTCTCTCTCTCTCTGTCTCTCTCTCTCTCTCTCTCTCTCTCTCTCTCTCTCTCTCTGTCTCTCTCTCTCTGTCTCTCTCTGTCTCTCTCTCTCTCTCTCTGTCTCTCTCTGTCTCTGTCTCTCTCTCCCTGTCTCTGTCTCTATCGCTCTCTGTCTCTATCTCTCTCTGTCTCTGTCTCTCTCTCCCTGTCTCTGTCTCTATCTCTCTCTGTCTCTCTCTCTCCCTGTCTCTCTGTCTCTGTCTCTCTCTCTGTCTCCCTATCCAGGCATCACTTGTCTGGATCGTTTCACCTTCCTACATTCTCCCCCCCCCCCCCCCCCCCCACAATTTTTGTTCCCTCTTTCCTTCTTTCCTTCATTCCTCACTTCCTTACCCCCTTTATTATGTCTATTATTGGGCGATTATATTCTTTGTTTGTTTTCCCAGGTCCCTCTCTCCTAATCTCTGCTTCCCGAGCACAAGCTCTCCAACATCACGTCTCTCTCTCTCTCTCTCTCTCTCTACCTCTCTATCTCTATACCTCTGTCTGTCACCCCTCCGTCTTCAGTCTATTCGGCCCACCAGCGCAGCCTCCCAGTGATCGCTCCAGTCAGTCGTGGATCAATACCGTGGGCTAATTCACCGGCGGTATCCTTCAACATTTCTCTAGCGTGACCTTTCATTTATCCACATCACTCCCGTCGCACGGTCTGTGAGAATCCACGTGAACTACAGACAGACACGGCTCACGGAACTACAAATATGGCTCCTTTTTGTTTATAGCACCGACACGGCATCGTCACGGGGCCGAGGGGCTGAAATCTGTCAATCCGCACGTGAACTACAGACACGGCACACAGAACTACAAACATGGCTTCTTTATCATCAAGATTTTTTTATCATCAACAACACATGAGAACAGCGCAGCCATACGGTTGAGGGCCAGCAGGTACTTGTAGTCCAGCGAGTGTAAATTGGGCTTTCTGTGGTGGTCTAATCACTCAGCGGCGCCTTCCGGAGCCAGCGCTGGACGGAGGTCAGGGCAGTTCAGTTCTGCTAGCCGGTGCACACAGCGAAGCACTGCTAAGAGGATTGCTGTGTGTGTGTGTGTGTGTGTGGGCTTGACTGTGTGTGTGTGTGTGTGTGTGTGTGTGTGTGTGTGTGTGTTGTGTGTGTGTGCTTGTGTGTGTGTGTACGGTGTTTACTTTGGATGTCATGGTAGGGTCATGTTATTTGCTTCGGTGTCTAATTTCTGGAAGACAAACACACACAAGCACACGCAAGCACTCGCGCACACACACACACACACACACCCCCACACATACACACATCCTCACAGCACAGACCCCTCACACACAGACAAACACACACACACACACACACACACACACACACACACACACACATCTGTGAGAACGCCCACCCCCATCCTCCCATCCTCCCACCACCCCCGCCACCCCCCCCACCGCCGCCATGCACGCTCCCCTGGCCAACAGATAAACAAGTGTGCTCGCATCTCCCAGGAAGTAACCATGGCAACCATCTTCCTCTCTCTCTCTCTCTCTCTCTCTGTCTGTCTCTCTCGCCCTCGATCTCCCGTGCTCTATTTCTCTCTCTCTCTCTGTCATCCTATCTCCTCTCCTGCTCCCCGCTCTCTCCCCCTCTCTCTTTCTCTCTCTCCCTCTTCCTCCATCACTCTCTCTCTCTCTCTCTCTCTCTTCCTGTCTCTCCCTTGCTCTCTCTGCCTGGGCTGTCTGGTTGGCTGGCTGTCCTGGGGGCAAGACAATAGAAGGTTTCAAGGCCGATGTCACTTTTTTTTCCTCTCCTGTCCTCCTTTCCTCCCTCTATCCTTCTCTGTCTCTCTCTCTGTCTCTCTCTCTCTCTCTCTCTCTCTCTCTCACACACATACACATACACACACGCACACAGTCTCTCCCTCTCGCTCTTCTGCTTGCCAAACAACGGCGAGAAGAAAACATCAACAACAACAACAACAACAACAACAATAAACAAGACAACGAGAGGCGTGGCTACGGCTGCGTCCTCCGCTGACGGGGGCGCGGGGGGGGGGGTGATGACGTCACAGGTGCAGTAGCAGACGCTTCGAGGCTATAAATCACCACCCAACCCCGAGGGGTTCAGAGAGATGCTGCATACACCCACCCTCCCCGCCTGCCTTCACCACCACCACCACCAGTACCACCGCCACCGCCACCAACACCACCACCACCCCTACCACCACCACCACCACCACCACCACCATCCATCATGTACCCCACAACTCTTTGTACAACGGAGCCGGACGCCTCCCTTCCCTTTTGTGGGAGCGGGGGAGACGAAAAGGGGATTTCATGCGGGCTAACTAAGCCTCTAATCCCCTGTTTCATGGCCTCCCTCTCTCTATGGCTCTCTCTCTCTCTCTCCCTCTCTCGCTCACCCTCTTGCTATCTCGCTGTCCTACTGTACAGCCGCGCCTCTCTCTATTTCTCTCTCTCTCTCTCTCGCTCTCTCTCTCTATTTATGCCTCTCTCTCTCTCTCTCTCTCCGCCACTCGTCTCGTGAGCGGGGCGAGGATCGTCCATCTCAGCCACTTCTAAAAACAGATTCGCAGAGATTGTGTGTTGCAGGGCTCCACGTATAATTTCCCTCTCTCTCTCTCTCTCTCTCTCTCTCTCTCTCTCTCTCTCTCTCTCTCTCTCTCTCTCCATGCTCCTACTCTGCCTCGCTCGCTCCACCCCGGGGCGTAGGACGGGTGAGTGTACAGAATAGACTGCAATGCCTGCCAGGCTAGCGGCCGCAACGGCTACATTACCACAGGGGAGCGAGCCACGATGTCACGGCCAAGAGAGAGAAGGGGAGACGGATTGATGGACGGAGACAGACAGACAGACAGACAGACAGACCGGCAGGCAGGCAGGCTGACTGACTGACAGACGGACGGACTGACATACTGAGAGATAGCAAGAGAGAGAAAGAGAGAGAGAGGTAGAGAGGCAACACCAGTCACCATTTCCCACTGTAAGCCCCCCCCATCTCAATCAGAAGGTGAAAGGTCAGAGAGGGGGGTGGAGAGAAATAGAAGGAGGATGTGCCAAATAATTTAGCGTTAGAAATCTGATGAAATCTGGGTGAAACTGGGAGTTTTTAATAGCTGGATAGATTAATAGATAAGACGGACAGAGAGAGAGACAGACAGACAGACAGACAGATAGATAGATAAGTAGATAGATGGATAGATAGATAGATAGTGATTTGCAGACAGACAGGTCACCTGACACCCTGGAGTCTAGACACACTTTGCAGACAGATAGATGGGCAGGTGGCCTAATAGACAGGAAACCAACGTAGACCAATTAGACACAGGAATCCAATTAGATTCCTCGGCATTGGCCCGCAGAGACCGAGACACTTGTTACCGGGGAAACACAACACGACAGACCAGGTGTGTTTACCAGATCTCTTACGATACGATTTGCTCACCGGTTTGCCGGTCACAGCGGGGGGTTCGTACCTGCGGCGCGGTTGAACGTTTGATCCGGTAACGGTCAATAACGTTCCAAGGGTGTGCGTTGTTTTTCAATAACCGGACACCTCGGCTCTTTCGACGGCTCCGAATCGATGCGCTACAGATCCCGCATTAGCAGCGACGGTCAGACGCGCCCATCGACCGGATGTTTCCTTGACAACGTAAAAACAATAATGCTCGAAGCGCTGGGCCGGAAGAATATTTTTCGCCGACGCGTCAATAAATCCCAGATGATATTTCCAGAAGGTGGAATAAACCATTCCGGCCCGTGATTGTGGTTCATTCCTTATGTATTGACGATTTACAATTCTGACCGCTTACAGTAATGAATGCTATCGGAGTGAGTATATAAACATTTAACGGAGGTGGTGTTGGTGGTATTGGTGGTGGTGGTAGTGGTGGAGATGGTGGAGGTAGTGGTAGTGGTGGTGGTGGTGGTGTTGGTGGTGTTGGTGGTGGTGGTGGGGAGTACAGCACCAAGAGGGTGGTTAATGGAAAAAGGCTCTGCCGCACTACTCTGGTGTTAATGGTCATGGTGGTAATTGTAAATGCTTTCCATTCTTTTTTTTGCAGTCTCTCCGTCGTTTTATCTCTACCTCTCCTTCTTTCTTCCTCCTCTGTCTTCGACTGTTAATGGGGAATACTCTCTCTCTCTCTCTCTCGCACACACACACACTCACGCACACACACACCACACACGCACACACACACACACACACGTACACCACACACACACGCACGTACGCACACCACACACACACGCACACACACGTACACCACACACACACGCACGTACGCACACGTACACCACACACACACACGCACGTACGCACACGTACACCACACACACACGCACACTACACACACACGTACGCAAGGCCCAGTAGAGTGTGTGGATAATGGTGGCTGGACAGGGAGACAGCGTGGCAAATAGACTCATGGGAGATTTTGATAATTAACTTTCCAATGAAGTGGAGGAGAGGGAGGGAGTGTGTGTGCTTGTGTCCCGTGTGTGTGTGTGTGCGCGTGGCTTTGTGTCTGTGTGTGTGTGTGTGTGTGTGTGTGTGTGTGTGTGTCTCACAGCTGCACATACACACCCCACTCTGTGTGTTAGAGGATATTTTTAGTCGGTTGACTGATGACGCGGGTGGGCGAGGGTGTATGTGCCTGTATGTATGTATGTATGTTGGTGTGTTGTGTGTTGTGTGTTTCAGTGTGCCTGTAGGTGTGTGTGTGTGTGTGTGTGTGTGTGTGTGTGTGTGTGTGTTTGTGTGTGTTCGTTTCTCAGTATCATTATCTATTTGTAGGTGTGTATGTGTGTTTCAGTGTGCTTATTTTTATATGTATGTGTGTGTGTGTGTGTGTGTGTGCGTGTGTGTGCTTACATGTGTTTATATCTGTGTGTGTATGTGTGTGTGTGTGCACGTGTGTGTATGTGTGCGTGCACGCGCATGTGTGTGTGTGGGCATGCATGTGTGCGTGCGTGTGATGTATGTGTGCATCTGTGTGTGTGTATGTGTGCGTGTGTGCACGTGTGTGTATGTGTGCGTGCACGCGCATGTGTGTGTGTGGGCATGCATGTGTGCGTGCGTGCGATGTATGTGTGCATGTGTGCACGTGTGTGTATGTGTGCGTGCACGCGCATGTGTGTGTGTGTGTGTGTGTGTGTGTGTGGCGGTGATAAGCACCTGAAGCCTCGGGCGATCTTCAGATTCCCGCTCACGTCTGGTCAGATGAGCCAACCAATCACTGCAGCAGAGAGAAGCCCGCCATGCATACCGATCACATTCACACACCGTTGGTTTGTGAATGTGAGGCAATACTGTAACGTGCTTCGGCGCTATATAAATGCAATCCATTTACCATTTAAAAGACAAATAGCCAAAAAACTACCCCAAAGTAGTGGGTGGCAACATCTGTATTATCCTCTTCCAAACACAATCACCACCATTCATTTTCAGGGGCAGGGCAGTGCCTCTTTCATACTATAGTATCCCAGTAAATTGCTAGGATAACCTTTCAGGCACTGCTAGTGATGTTCACGATTCACACGTGTAGCTCCGTTCCGGAACACTTCCGCCTCGCGCCCTCTCACACACGCCACAGCAATGTAGCAGTGCATAGAAATGAGGGCGCAGAGGGACAGTCCAGCAGATGGCGGTAATGCAACACTTATGGATGCCGGCGCCGTAAAACACAAGAGAAGAAGAACCGAGAGGAGCTCCCGTATTTCTGAATCAGTCCATCTGTTTCCGGCCATTCTTGAAAAAAGCGAGCTTGTTGAAATCACACGAAAATCTAAAACTTTTTGGGGAAAAAATTCAAATATGTAATCAGCGGAGTCTTGTGATTGGTTCGCTCGCTCCGTGTGAAAGTGTCTTACGTCAGACGGGACGTAACCCCACACTGACGACGTGCCTCTCCTGGCAATGTTGCTGCATTCACACCGTACCCGCAGTGTACCGGAAATGTAACTGTAGGTCTATAGGTGGGAAATTAATTGGCGGGAACAGATTAATTCCCGGGATTCCGAACTCGCACTCACATTCCGAATCACGGGGATACCCACATTCACCACATGATGACACCGTGCAATGCAGCACATCGACAGGACGGGACCGCATAGTGTGGAAAGGTGGGCTGGAGGTCGTTCAATTCCCGAGCAGAGCTACCGGGGTCGATCCCCAATGTATCGTCCACCACCAGCCAGGAGGTATTCTGGAGCCCCCCTAACCCACCCCCCCCCACACCCCCCCCACCCCCATAAACGTGCTCCTTAATGCCCGGGATCTGAATTCATTGGGAGTCGCTCGGGATAAAAGTGTCTGATGAATGTCTAAACAGTAAGTCATGTCTCTTTTTAATGCAACCGGTGCCCCCGGGTCACCGCAGCACCCGCCCCTAAATCCTGTGTGAGAACATTATGGGATTTAAATGTAAATGCACACATCTGTGCGCACGGAATCTGATTTAAGCACGTCAATGTATTCATACTCACACACACGCGCACGCACGCACACACACGCACACACACACACACACACACACACACACACACACACACACACACGTAGTCACATTAACTAATTACATGCAGGCACTCTCATTTCACACGTACAGGCTGTCAATGACCGTGATCATCTCGGCGCATGAATGGTAAACATGTCGTTGCCGTTGTCCGGCGGGTAACGATATGAGACCTCTGTGGTGTTTTATCATCTTCATGGTCTTTATCATAGATGCACATTCACAATTTCACAAACTCACAACAAATAACATGAAGTGCATCCACACACACACACACGCATCACACACTGTGTGTGTGTGTGTGTGTGTGTGATGCGCGTGCTATTTATCCTTGTCATTGTGATGATGAGTTTGATGCAAGCACATCTGGGGAGAGAGAAGAGAGAAGAGAGAGAGAGAGAGAGAGAGAGAGAGAGAGAGAGGGAGAGAGAGAGAGAGAGAGAGAGGGAGAGAGAGAGCGAGAGAGAGAGAGAGAGAGAACCAGTATCGAACGGGATGAACGGGAGTGGTCCTCAAGGATCGTGAGTGCAAGCGGTGGGCACATATTTATTGCTCACACACACA
>PIJE02000927.1:2500-5000 GCA_002895965.2 Coryphaenoides rupestris | reverse complement strand
ATTAGTGTGTCGCCTCTGGTGGCAGGTGAGTCGCTTTATGCATGAGCATGAGTGTGTGTGTGGTGTGTGTGTGCCAGTGTGTGTGTGTGTGTGAGTGTGTGCACACCAGTGTGTTTGTGTGTGTGTGGTGTGTGTGTGTGTGTGTGTGTGTGTGACACAGGAGTGTGTCCTGACAGTGTGTTACAGCGGACATGGTCGGCTGATTTGAAACGTGATTTTGAGTTTGAACGCAGGAAGCATCGAGAGCAGAACTGTGTGGTATCAGTCCCTTAACTCGACTAGATTGCAGATGTGTTCTTTAAGCCCAGCTGTGCTTTGTGCTTCTAGATTAATGAGTGTGTCTGTGTGTGTGCTTAGGTGTGTGTGTGTGTGCTTAGACGTATACGTGTGTGTGTGCACATTTGTGCTTAAGTGTATAAGTGTGTGTGCGTTTTTTGAAGTGTGTGTGTGTGCATCTGTGCATGCGTGTGTGCTTCTTCGTATGTGCATGCCTGTGTGTGTGTTGTGTGCATTTGTGTGTGTGTTTATGTTTATGATTGATTCTTGTTCTCTGACTTTCTGGCACATTTGCTCTTTCCCCCTTTATGTTTATTGTCTCTCATTGGATGTCTCTTATTCCCCAGACACACGCAAGACACACAGTACTCCAGGTTTAATAAAGCACTAAACAGACGTTCATTATGTAATGATGAGACACTTCCGCTGGTGTCTTCTTTCGACAAATAAAGCGTCTTAAAGAAGTCCTACCTGTGTATTACATGGTAAATTTATAGCATTTTATAAAGCGCTTTACAGTTGCCTCACATTCAACCATTCATACATTGACGGTGGTGTCAACCATGCAAGGTAACAACCAACACGTCAGGAGCAGGTAGGGTTAGGTGGTGTCTTGCTCAGGGACACCTCGATGCTTCGCTAGGCGGAGCCCGGGGATCGAACCAGCAACCTCCCTGTTGCCAGGCAACCGCTCTTACCTCCTGAGCGACTGCTGCCCGGTATTCTTTTTACTGTATCAAGGTATTACTTTACCGTCAGCTATGTGTTGTGGTTTCGAATTGTCGAAAAATGTACTTCGCTTGTCGCTTTGGACGAAAGCGTCTAAATGTAAATGTATTTGTTTTTGTCTGTGATTCCTGGTGAGTACGTGTTTTCACCACAGTGTGTTTTCATGCATTCATGGCTTGTGCGTATGTGGACCCTCGCTTTTATGTGTGTGTCTGTGTGTGTATGAAGGGGTGTTCTCGCCTCTCCTGCCTGAGAGGCGAGAACACCCCTTGTGAGTGCACATGCGCGTACACGTGCACGTGCATGTGTACGTGCATGTGTACGTACATGCGCGGTTGTGTGTGCGCGTGCGCCTGTTGGCGCGCTTGTGTGTTGCATGTGTACCCTCCTCTCCTGCCGTCATGGCTACACCTGGGTCAGGGAATCGACATCCGAGCGAGACGCTATTAGCATCTCCCTCGTGCCTTCCCTGCATGAGAACATTAGCAATTAGCTCCGCTGAGGCTTCTGCCTGCCTGTCTGTCTGTCTGTCTATCTGTCTGCCTGTCTGTCTGTCGGCCTGTCTACCTGTTTGTCTGCCTGTTTGTCTCTCTGCCTGCCTCTCTGACTATCTGTCTGCCTATCTGTCTGTCTGTCGGCCTGTCTACCTGTTTGTCTGCCTGTTTGTCTGTCTGCCTGCCTCTCTGACTATCTGTCTGCCTATCTGTCTGTCTGGGTGACTCACCCCCCTGGCCTGGGACCGGGGCGGTCACGGGAGCAACAAGTCAGTGCAAAGTCTCTCTCTGGCGCGTTATATTTTATACGTGGGTTCTTCCTCTGGAGGTGCATGGCTGACTAATCAGAAATTGCTACGTGAATTGTGTGCAGTTTTTGGGCCATTGTGGCTATACATTTTTTTGTGTGTGTATGTCAGTGCCGGTGTGTATATATGTGTGTGAGTGTGTGTGTGTGTGTGTGTGTGTGCGTGTGTGTGCAAATGTGTGTGTATGTGTGTGTAAATGCGTGTGCATGGTGTGTGTGTGTGTGTGAGAGTTACAAGTTGATGAGCCAGGACCAGCAATGATAATCAAAATCTTCCTCCATCTTACAAACACCTCCACAACACTCCAAGCCCTTGATGAGGGAGAGAGACACTGAGAGATACAGAGAGAGAGAGAGAGAGAGAGAGAGAGGAAGAAAGAGAGAGAGAGAGACACACACACACAGAGATACAGGGAGAGAGAGACAACGGGAAATGCAGGGAGAGAGAGAGGGAAAGAGAGAGAGAGATCTAAATGGAGGACAAAGAGACGGGCGCCGCCGTCGACTTCCTCCACTGTCCTCGTCGCACTGATAACAGCCATTGTTGTGTGCGGTTGCCACGGCAACGGCCCATTGTCTGCGGCCCCTTCGCATCTCCATTGTGCCCCGGTGGCTGGCTGGCATCCCGCCTGTGCCCACTCTGAGAGAGCCCCCCAGCCTGCCCACCTCACACACTCCCTCTCTCTCTCACACA
>PIJE02000926.1:183951-198951 GCA_002895965.2 Coryphaenoides rupestris | reverse complement strand
TTTACTGTTGTGGTGGAGGATACTTGAAGATAATCTTGTAGCAGTGTTGCCAGAGATATTTCTCTTAAACTAACCTCTTGCAGTGTTGGTTTCTTGCTGTTGCTGTGGTAGTGTTGACACTCTCTTAAAAGCTCTGAGATGTCGGTAATGCACTCAGGATGGCACGTCTGCTCTTATCCCCGCTATTATGCAGACAACCTAGCAATTATGAAACTCGTTCTATTAGCCTCGTAACTAAGAATGCTTGAAACCTGCTCTGTTGTTATCTTATAGAACCAACCTCCTAAACCCACTTCTCCAAAACCCGGATGCATTAAAGAACACCCAAAATGAATCAAATCCCGCTCAATCGTGAAGCGCCATTCGCTACACGACTTTTACACTTGGATTAATAGAATAGTCTAAGTATATAGGATGGGATATTTTGGTGAAAGGGTGGAGCGTATTTTTCTCTAGGCTATATGAGGTTGATTTATTATTGATTTATTTATTTTTCACCAGCACAATTCTTATTTGAAAATGCAGTACATTTGCACCGCAGGCCAATTTCTGTGATCTGTTATCAGAGGCTTTAAACATTGTTATGGTCATTATTGCCTATGCACAGCGAACAATTATTTTCTGCATGTATAAGAAAAAGAGATCTTGACCTTTTTGAAGTTTATGGTGTCTATTATTCATTGATTCACTCATCTACCATTTAAATTGAAATACGTCTTTTTTTTATTAACGCACGGTAGGCTATGTGATTAATTCGATTAATGAATCACAGAGTAATCACAGAGTGATTAATTAAGTGTCATTAATTTTATTGCATGATAGCCCTAAATAGAAACGTTGACTTATTATTATGAATTATGTTGCTTATGTTGCTGTGAGTGAAGACTATAGAAGCGTTCATTTAACACAAAGTTGTGTTGTGCGCTGAACGAGAGCACGGCAGCCGTGTGAGGCGGGAGGTCCGCGGAGGACTTCTGGAGAATTCGTCTGCAGGGTCATGGGATCAGAGGAGGTCAAAGTTCAATGAGTCTCCGTCTGGCAGCGAAAAAACATGAACCCGCCTGTGCTGTTAACAAGCACCCAGTGAGTGACTGCTGTTCTGAACCTCTTGGACAAATTGCTGTTCTTTTGTTTCAAACGCTAAATCTGGCGCGGGAGGGTGGAACATATGGCGCCGAGACCACAGCAACATGATATTGGTGGGTTGGATATTAACAGTAAATGGTTTAATTGGTGTGCGTTGACGACGTCAAGAACAAGGCCTGGGTTGGGATTTTGATGTTTTGAGTTATTGAGAACCCACGTCACATGATGTCTCATTAAACGTCCGGCTGGCTTTCATTAGCGCATTTCAACATGTGTGACGGTTTTGATCTTTATTTAATTTAGTTGTTTAACGCAAAAAAGGCTGCGAAAAACACACCACGACGCACAATCAAAATGGACACACTTATTTTAATGGGATTTCCAAATAGATACTGCTGTTTCTGTGAATGAACTGAGTCACCCTCTTTAACCTCACCCCTGGTGTGTGTGTACCGGCTGCAAGGGTGCCCATGTAAAAACAGCAGTTTAGATTAGTCACACGGTGAGGGTAAGGGTGTAGTACTGCTGCAATCTGCTGCAATCTGACCGAGACCAGGAACGATATTCTTATAGAATGAACACCACACAACTATTGCAGTTTAAGGATTGAGTGAGTGGTGTGGCGGGAATGGAACTGGAATAGTGCGCCAATGTTTGATGTGGGCGAACAACACACATCACGTCACACAGAACACAGCAAGCAAACACACAAACACAATGTTTTATAGCGTCTTGGGAGATTCCCATACCTGGACCGTCACCATACATTTGAATGATATACTGATAGTGGTGATTTTTTTTTTTAGCAGACTGGGCTCAAGGTAATCTAAGCCTTGTCACGGCCCCCAGGAGACCACTGCTAACACACTAACGCCAGGCTCTTAAAAGGGCCACAGTGGCTCCATTGCCATCGAAATGAAACACCCCCAAGCTGTAAGCTGTAAGCTACTCAAAACGAAAAAAAAAGAAACAAAATGATAATAATAATAATCCTATGTTCTGAACACAGAATACACAGAACGCACAATACAAATGCTAAATTAGGTTTTTAAGTTATAATAGGCCACACTGTAGACTGACGAGCGACAGGGCATGTGATCGTGTAATCACTTGATCATGGAATACGTGCTGTAGTTGATCTGAATCACCGGAACACTGTTAACCTGATGAGCGGAGGAGCACTCATCACTCACCCTTTATAGTCCTATGAGCCACCACAGACACAGTCACCCGTCTCCACAACCCCCACGGCCACACCCCCCCCCCCCCCCCCCCCCGCCCCCATTGATCCACTCATCCGCGCGGCCCACCCAGGACAGGAGGATGACACGGTGACCTACAAGACCTGTCTTGCCCCTCTCAGACTCCACGGCTCCTGCAGAGCGCCCTACTCATCCTGCAGCCCACCACCACCACCACCACCACCACCAGAACTATCATTATTACTACAACTACTGTCAGGGACTGGAGTGCATTGGCCTGCTGCCTAGAGCTGCCAGGGCTTACTAAGAATGAAAGCAGAAATTCCTTCCTATCAATAATGGCTGAGTCAGCAGCCCACAGGGCAACTGCCATAATTTCGGGAAACATGCAATAATTGCTGAACTAAATCGTCTTTTTTTTTCTCTCTTCTTCTTCTTCGTTTTAAACGATGACAAAGTGAACGCAAACTTTACAGCTGAGACCGCTTTCGTTGCTTAAGATAAGATAAGATAAGATAAGATAACATAAGATAGAACTTTATTAATCTTGTAAATCTGTTACTTTATTTTTATTATTCTGTTGATTTCCATATTGTTTTATTGTACTGTGTTGCTATGCAACCTGGCACAAGAATTTCCTTCGGGATTAATAAAGTTCTATCTTATCTTATCTTATCCCGAAGGAAATTCTTGTGCCAGGTTGCATAGCAATGCAGTAAAAACAATAGAGGAATAAACAGAATAATAAAAATAAAATAACAGATTTACAAATGTACAGCAGGTTTAAGTCTTATTATCGCAAAATGCGCACTTCCTGGTATCAATAAGGGGCTTCCTGGTTTCTTGTTCATGTTCCTGCTCATGTTCAGCCATGACAGACCTCCAGTTTCCCAGTAACGGGCTCCGGACTCAACCAATAGGCGCTGTGTGGGGAGAGTGTGGGACAAATGAACACATTAGCATTAGCGTGTCATTGAAATGAACGGATGTCTGGTGGTTTGTTTGGTCTGTGGGAGCTGGGAACATTAGCCTGAGAGACTTCCACAGCTTCAGTTCCAGAAAGTGTTTGAAAGTTTGACATCACTTTGCCTGAAGTAATATGAATATTTAATACTTATTTAAAATTAAGATAAGATAACTTTATTAATCCCGAAGGAAATTCTTGTGCCAGTTTGCATAGCAATACAATAAAACAATAGAGAAATAAACAGTAGAATAATACAAATAAAATAACAGATTTAAAAATGTACAGTAGGTCAGGTAAGTCCTAGTAGAATTATACAAATATAGGTGAAGTATACAAATATATAGGCAAGATAAGATATTCAGTCCGCGAAAACAATTTGGCAATAATTGAAGTGTAATAAAGCTGATAATAATAATGGTTAGAGGAAGATTACATGATAGACAGAATATTAAGAATATTGCACATACTGTTGAAAGGTAATGTAGTACAGGAATAAGATACAGGAAACACTTCTTTCTTCAGTTCTTTTGGCCATACAGCAGGTGATTATTATTATTATTAGTAGTAGTTGCAGTAGTAGTAGCAGTAGTAGATATTAGCAGCAGTAATAACAGTATAGTAGTTCAGTAGTTGTTGTAATATTAGCAGTAGTAATTAGTAGTAATAATAGTAGCAGCACTAGTAGCAATAGTAGCAGTCTTATTTAGTAGTAGTAGTAGAAATAGTTCAAATCTAATTATGTAATGTGTGTACTGTCATTATTTACATTGACATTTACATTTACATTTAGGGCATAGGGACGCTTTTTTATCCAAAGCGACTTATAAAGACATAAAGATAAGAATAGAGCAGTTTCAAGCATTCATAGTTACGAGGCTAATAGAATGAGTTTCATAATTACTAGGTTGCCTGCATAATAGCTGGGATAAGAGCAGGCGTGCCATTCTGAGCGCATTACCAACATCAAAGAACATACAATATGCCAAGTACTATTAAAATGCCGTCATCATCATCATCATTACAACGTGTTATCGTGACGTTGTATTTTCTTGATATCACGTTCGGCTGATAAAGTCTGTGAGACTGAAGTGTGTGTTGGCCTGTCTTGCTGGCGTGCAGATTGGGACTAAAAGAAGCATTTTAAGAAGCAGCCAGACGTGACTGGAATATGGCCGCTCAGGGCAGGGCCTCCTCCATAAATCACAATGATTTTCTGCACTTGTGGGACTGCTAAGGTCAACCATCCAAACAAGTTGATCCTAATCTATTGGCTCACTGACTGGATGGTCTATTTTCATGCAGTGTGTGTGTCTTCTTTTCCCTAATCTCCTTTACCCTCCGCGTGTGTGCGTGCGCGTGTGTGTGTGTGTGTGTGTGTGTGTGTGTGTGTGTGTGTGTGTGTGTGTGAGTGGGTGAGAGAGAGTATATTTGTGTATCTAGTGTGTGTCTGTGTGTGTGTGTGTGTGTGTGTTGTATATCTTATGTGTGTCTGTGTGTGCGTGCGTGCGCGTGTGTGTGTGCGCGTGCATATGCTGACAGTTTGCTGTCACCATGGCAACCCCCCCCCCCCCCCCCCCATGTGCGCATGCAAAGAAGTGGCGCATTAAACTGTTCCAACGTGTGATTCCAGGCTTCAGAGTTGGCCAATGATATCACAAAGTCGTTATCACCTCTCAGCATGGAGGAGGACTAGGAGGAGGAGGAGGAGGAGGAGGAGGAGGTGGGAGGAGGAGGAGGAGGAGGAAGAGGTGGTAGGAGGAGGAGGGGCCAACCTTTCATGCCTAGCTGCGTTTTTGCCACCGCAGGCTTGGTTTAGTTATAACCATTCATCTCCTGTTTGTCTTCAATTACCTCAAGGTCGCCATCGCTGGCAGGCTCAGTGTAAGCCCGGTCTAGCATGGGACCGGTCCGGACCGTAGAGGGGATGAGGAGGAAAGGTGTGAGGACGATAATCAACTTCAATAATCAACTTCCTTGCTTCCGAGACTTAAGACCCACCTGTTCAGGGTTCACCTGGACTTTACATAACCCCCCCCCCCCCCCACCAACCGTTTCCCTCTCCTAACCCTATATGTACGTATGCACTCAGAATGGCACATCTGCTCTTATCCCAAGTTTTTATACAGTCCACCTAACAAATATGAAACTCATTCTATTAACCTTGCAACTATGAATGCTTGAAACCTGCTCTATTCTTATCTTTATGTACCACAGTGATGTATTGCTGTCTCTCCTTCAACAAATGTACTCTTTGGAAGTCGCTTTGGAGAAAAGCCTCTGCCAAATGCCCTAAATGTAAATGTGAATGTAAATGTGACGAGGTTTTGCTCAGAAGGTGGCCCACACAAATGTTGGAGGTTCAAGAAAGAAAAGTATTTTTATATGAAACCTCTGAAAATAAACCAAAAAAAGTGTCATGTTTGACGGGACAACTATGGGACCATCTTGGGGGATCACGTCAAATGTTTCATCGTCGACTCCTTCTACAAACTTGGTTTATTCCACTCAAATATAGTCACTGTTATTGTTAAATGTACTCTTTTTGTAAGTGCAGTGATATTTTTCCAATATGTTATGGGGGCATGTATAGACACAAGAGAATGCACTTTTCATAAATAGAAAAACAAAAGAGAAGCAAAGGGCTCTCTGGGGCCTTCAGCGCCGACAACACCTCCACAGAGCAGGACTCAGTTAAAGGGGGGAATTGCGCCAGTCAGCCAATCAGCCAATTGTTAAGAGGATGAAAGGGTGCATGGGGTCGACATGGCAACCAGTCAGCTGGTCCCTGTCCAGCTGTCTGCGCGCTGTTGGAGTGTTTCACGGAGACCGCCAGGCCATAGGAATGCTATGGATTACCAGCAGCCCCCCGATCCCACACACACACACACACACACACGCACACGCACACACACACACACACACACACACACACGCACACACACACACACACACACACACACACACACACACACACACACACACACACACACACACACACACACACACACACACACACCACTCTATGGTGACATGACTTGTTTAGCAGACAGCCAACCCCCGCACTGCATTCAGTGAATGGACAAAGGCGGTCAGCCAGAAGAGCAACCGGGTGCAAAATATTTTAAGGCTACACTACTATTTGTGTTGGAGCAGCAACATTTCTCCTTTTGCAGGCTTAAAGGGAAACTGTGCAAGATTTAGACTGTGTTTAAATAGCGGTAAATAGCCAATTCCCTTTGGTCCTCACTTACGATTGTTCCATACCAGGGAGCTAAAATGATCAATGACCAACTTCCAAAATTAAGGATAATGTCATTGTAATTTAAACTTCACCAAAAAACTTCTCACCAATGTTGGACATTCCCCCTGTCTTTACCAAAGTTTGTGTGTGTCACCGTATAGACAGGGTCTAAGTAGCCACTGTTGTGTCTTCTGAAGACAGAAAATCTCTCAGAGAGGCTTCAGAATTGCTTAAGTCTAGCATAGATGTTCTTCCCTGAAACTGGTGATGTGGAATGGACATTATCATGAGAGAAAGTGTAAGAGACCTCCACCCAATGCCTTAGATTCAATGTGCTGTAGCACAGTAGTAATTGTATTGTAAATGTTAATTTAGTTAATATTAACGGACAAGCAACTCTTGGCTACCTACACCATGAGGCGCATATTACGAGTGTGGTCCTTGAACAATGATAAACAATGACAGATTGAGACCTTGCTTGGATTGTTTTATGTTGTCTTGACCCGTAGCTCAGGACTCAAAGTCTATCGTGACATCTCACGTCATACATTTGATTTGAGGAAGTCTATCATAAAGATTATGACACAAGCTGAAAATATTGCAGAACTTGGCCTCGGAATGGCTGACCACAGACAAGATAAGAGTGACGATGACATTACTGGGAACAAGTTGAAAGAAAAACACCCCATTGAGGTCTACAACCGGCTCTGGACTTTGTTGTTTGCAAAACACATTGTTATTCGTTGATCTTCAAACCCCAATGTTTTAGCATTTAGACATTGCGGGCTTATGATTGATGGCCACATGTACGACAGCGTGACCCGGTTAGACGTGACGGCGAGGCCAGATCTGAGCAGAGAGAACTGCTCTGGCACGTGGTGGGGAACCAGCGAGGGAGCGCAAGTCAACACACTGGTTTTTCCATCCCAGTCCCGCTGATTCAGCCCTCTTTTGAAGGCGGTAAGCAGTAAGCACAGATGGGTCATCGCGGGGTCACTGCCAGGTCGCTAACTTTAGTGGCGTCGTTTGGTGTCGGTTGTGTATGTTGGGGGTCTCGGTGGGGGGCGGCGGGAGGGGGGGGGGGGGGGGTGGTGCTTGTTTTGCGACCCTTACAGCCCCCCCACCCCCCGCCGGGGTTAGCGCCTCTACCGAGTGTCTCCAGTCAGAGTCGAACACACTGTTTTCCTAACCTCTATCGTGTCCGACGTGAACGCTCTTGTTACTTACTTAGTCAGTCAGGCCCCTTCTGACTCTTTCCTGAGAACCACCCACTCCACTCCACCGCACCCCACCCCACCCCACCCCACCCCACCCGCCCCCTCCACCCCCTCCACCCCGCCCCCCACGCCCGCCCCTCCACCCCTCCACCCCACCCCACGCCCCCCCTCCACCCCCTCCACCGCCGTTTTTAATCTTCCCCCTCAAGAAACAGCCGACGCTGTGCTTTTTCTCTCCCCTTCATCTCCTATGATTCCACATCTTCCCTCTGCTGTAAGCCAGAATTCCAGACATGATGTAACCGGCACGTCATCGGCATTTATGGCGAGCATTCCGTCCACCCCCCTAAGGTTTGTTTGGTTAGGTAGCACTTCATCGTGGCTTGCGTTGGACTCAAGGATCGATTGCCTAATTCTTAATCTTCCGGCTGAATCTTGCTTTGCACACGATTTAGCCGGGAGACTGTGACTCATCTCGAATGATGTAGTGCAGAGTCAACAGTTATTAATTCATTCATTGATTTATCTAAAAGGGACCACGCACAGTTTGAACATAAATTTCCCCATTTGATGCACCGTACCAGATTATAGCTTTAAGCTAATTTGTAGTCCCTTGGCAGGTCCAAAACATTTATAGGAGTTTGGAGGTGGGGGGGGAATTATCTTTGATGGCACATATTACCACAAGCCAGATGAGAGCGGGTAAAAAAAACATGTGGATTTACTTTAAATAGTGATTTGTTCTGCCTTTTACCTCCGGGTAAATTTGAGTGGTAATATCCTCAGCCGTCGTGCTCAGTGTCAAGTCTTCTGCTGGGCTTTGCTGCTCTTTCGCTAATGCAATTCTCGGGCACTGACACGTTCCCATGCGGAATCCTCTCCCCATGAATTATGAATAGGTGGTTAGACCACACCACATACGATTGAAAACTTGAATGATGACATGAACATGAACAGCGTGAATACATTTTGTTGATCTTTCTCGGTGTTCTTTCGCAAGGATTTGCTTTTGGATCATTATTCATTATTTTTACGCAATTTTTTGTAATTCGTTTTCCCCTGGGTGTCAATATGTGGATGATCGCAGACACATAGAGTGTTTTCAAACCACTACTTACCCTTTAATCACATAAGAGGGGAAAATCCATTCGTAGGGCGCCCCCAAAATGACGGCATTAGGCGAGGGGCCTACGGGGGGGGGGGGGGGGGGGGCGGACGTGGTGTACGCGGGTCTTCTGGTTACAGACCGAGGTGCGGGAATGACGATCCTCCCATGGTCCTCTGGGGAGAGAGTGTCCACATTCGCTCAGACACACAAAGAACACATGATCTCATTCAGGCACTGCATTATTTATGACTGCTAAATGTGCGCATTCGAGGGAGGCCTTGACTTGAGTCGTGCGTGGTGGTGATTTCACCCCCCTATCCTTTCAACGAGTACCTGCACACTATAGTAGTTTGTTGCAGAGCTATAACATGTGAGTGTTATCTTACGTTTTGTGTTGCATTCGGTAATGAATAAAATGGTGTTAGTATCACGCTGTGACCATAGGAAGGCACGGCGCGCGAATCCACACAAAGATGACATTTTATCTTACAATAAAAACGTGATTCTGTGTGTGTGTGTGTGTGTGTGTGTGTGTGTGTGTTTGCAGAGTTAATTCTAATATGTTTGATTACGCAATAACTTGTTGCGTGTTAACGGGGTGATTTCATTGGTGCTGCCCCAGTATAATGCCGCATTGAACGTCTTTGATCATTTATCGTTTGTAATGCAAAATCTGTCGTTTAAATATCCGGCTGCGTGTTTGTTTTTCAGGTGAGACGAGAGAGACAGCGAGAGGGCAGTGTGTTGAAATTCGTTTTGTTAAATTATCTCTGCATTTTGAGAAGCCCCTATCTCCTGCATCCAAGAGAACAATTTGTCTTGTCATCCTTAGCGGCCTGAATTCACCGGAAAAGAGCTGGAGGGTTTCCTGGCTTAACTTTTGTTCCCCACCACCATTGTTTCTGTTGTTGCTGTTGTTGTCTAATGCATCTTCTTTGTTGTCCCAGCTCTACTAGCTGGCCAACATGATGAGAGTTGTGTGCTTGCTGCTTCTCTGGACTAATTCCCACTTGTTTATCACGTTGATGATGATGACAATGATGATGATGATTAAGAAGATTATGTTGTTTGTTGTTGTGCGTATGTGCATATGGGAATTATAATGGGCAGATTAACAACATTCCACTTATTCATGTCAGGAGATGACCTCACGTTACCTGAATGGTAACGTGCCTCTTAATTTCGAGGAACTTTTCATGAAAAACACTATGACCCAAATCATCGTCATATTGACATAAAAGGACAAAATGGGGCCACAACAGAATATCCAGAATATATTTTTCACTCCCTAAGCCTTGAGGGGGAAAAGGAGATGTACTTGCTGCAAAGATGATTGTCTCACAATGATGTGTGATGGCCTTGATGCCAGCGGCTCCATAGCAGCTAGCGCAGCCATTAAGCAAATGGACTACTTTCTCTCAAAGCCACTGGCCAGCATGTTGAACAGAGTACAATAAAATGGCATCGCAGATGCACTTGGAGTCAAATTAAATGGACATATTCACTCGGAGCTAAATATAAACCAAATGGAACGGAGGCGAACCATATAAATAAAATACTAGTGGGATAGAACCAGAGGCTGTCAAATATTCCACAGTATATTTTCGACAAGAAACATGATCTCCACGATTTTTTTATTGTCAATTCTTTGATTGGGATGGACATATTTATTATAATGAATGGGTGTTGTGATCATTTAATGAAATGATCATATGTTCATCATATCCTCATTTAGCTTTTATCCAAATGACTTGCGCACAATTGCAATTCTCACTAAAAGTCAAACCCCCTGGACGTTGATGTATGTTTACTTTAAGGAATTACGCTCCTCTCCTTTGCTATTTTTGTAGCTCTGCGTTATCTCAATCGTTATCTATTTTTTTTGATCTGATTAAACCTTATCTTAAGGTCCGATATTCTATCTTATCTGTCTTGTCTGTAGGCCTACGGCAGATTGTTACAGTAAAGGTTTGATAATCCTGGAAATGTAAACCAGTCAAACAGGGCCGGCATTGTACTGCCCTATAGTCAGAGAGTAGCTCCAAAACCACCCAAAAGCTTCCTCCAAAAATCCTCAAACTCGCTAAAGTGAGCTTGTTCAGTGCTCGGCTAAATCTGGAGCACTCAGGGGGAAGAGCACTCTTCACGACACATTTACAGCAGGACACCCTGAACCAACGCTGTGTGCTAAGGAGGCCACGTCCTCAGACCACTGTGTGAACAGGTGGAAGACGGTCTTTGTTTTGCCACACAACAGGAGGAGCAATCAACCCCTCGGTATCTAGCACACGGTGTGCTAGCCTGCCTGCAACACCCCCACAAAACTCAGTGGATATTTACCCCATGTACGCCCCCTGCAGGTTTACGTTTGATCGGAAACAAGCCGTGTTGCACTAGTGCAACAGATTATTTGGTAGGTACTATGGAGATACTGTCACTGTCGTTTATAGTAAGGGAAGTTACAAGAGGTCCATGTTGCAAATGGTGTTATATTATTATGTGAGTGTGTGAAACAATATCAAGCACACGTGTACATAGCGTGGTACACAACAAAACCCCCACACACACACACAGTTTCAACATAGAATTTGGGCATATTACTGTAGTTCCCGCTATACAGATTATACATGACAACGGCGTGGACAACCTGTTTGTAGCTCCGCACGAAAAAAAAAAAGTATAAGTAGCAGCAAGGAAGCAAGGGTCGAAGGGACGAGGTGGTCAACTAAGCCGTGCAGGCCGGGTCCTCTCTCGATACCTCAAGCAGTATACTAGGGCCACAGGCCCCCACCTCCCCCCACCCCTAAAATGACAGGTTGTGTTTCCCCCAGAGGATAGGCTCCTCCCAAATCTGTTTACCTTCTTCCATCCAGGAGGCCCAGGAGCTCCCTGACCCCTGGCTACAGCTCTGCTAAATGTCCCAGCACCCTCAGGGCCTAGGAAGGAAGCTTTCTGCTCTCCAGCGAGCCACTATTAGGGGGCAATGGAATGTGGACAATGGCTTTAACCACGGGGGGGGGGGGGTGAAAGGAAGGGGTTGTGGTTTTGTAGTTACCATGGCACCCATAAAACCCCTCTAATTTAGAGCCTTAAGGAGGAAGAAGGAGAAGAGGAAAAAAAGAAAAGAAAAGCCAGCTCCGATCTCCGGGAACATAAAAGATGAAATTGCATTGCTAATGACCGTACAGCAGCCCATGATCGATGCTCCTGGGGACAGCGCGGATGGCTCGCTGTGTAGCGGGAGACGTACGTCACACATCCACTTACTGGGACCGTAGGGTAGGAGGGCTCTACATATAACCGTAGCCCAACCCATAAGTATGGGTCTTGTTATCGAGCAGAGCTATACACTCTCTCACAGAGAGCGGAGAAGGAAACCCTGCTGATCAACTGGGGTTTCAAAAAACAAGCTAACATAACCCATATAAGTCAGTACAGCCTTAGATGCTGGGCGGGGTGTGTGTGTGTGTGTGTGTGTGTGTGTGTGTGTGTGCGAGCGTGTGCGAGCGTGTGTGTGTGTGTGTATCTGTGGTAGACATAAGGGAACGGCCCGGTCGGCGTAATAAGCATTCATCGCAGCAGCGCAGCGCATGAGATGAAAGAAGCCGACCGCTGCTAAGCGCTGCCAACCCTCATTTTCTCCGCCCTCTCCTCCTCTTCCTCCTCCTCCTCCTCCTCCTCCACTGAGAGAGCCCGGTGTCTCCTCCGGTCTCCGAAGCAGAGCTGGACACATGGGGAAGGGGGGGGGGGGGGCGTTGTAGGGGGGGGGGGCGAGGGAGAGCATCCAGACATCCCCTGTTAAACATTCCAATCAGTCAACGCCGGCCCTCGCCCGCGGACATGAAAAGGAGGTTGATAAGTATGTCAAACACCTCGCTGATCGAACCTGGCATGCAGGCGGCATGTGATTGGCTTTGATTGGGACAGGGGGGCTATGGGGAGGGGAGGGGGAGGGGGGGGGGGGAACACGGAGAGAGATGGAGTGATGCAAGGCGGGGTTGACGACTTGATGATCGGCATGGCAACGGTGGGCCTTTGAGTCCAGGTGTGAAGGTAGGAAGGCCTCTAGCAGGACCCTACTGTACCTTCACACCTGGACTCCTTCAGGTGAGGAGTGTTCTCTCTCAGGTGTGTCACCTGAGACACACCTGGAAGGACACTTTGGGAGACACACAGGGTTTGGGGGGGGGGGGGGGACTCTGCACACTACTGCAGGAACGGCTCCTGTATAGTAGCCTCTGTCATGCACTACACACACAGACACACACACACGCACACAGACACACACACACACACACACACACACACACACACACACACAGACACACACACACACACACACACACACACACACACACACACACCACACAGGACGGGGATAATTCAATTGGAGATGTAACACGGCGCCATGTGGTAACCTAAAACCCACGGCCAGCGCAGGGGTTTACTGTAAGACCTGAGAGCAGAGAGAAAGCAGAGACCTGAGAGTGGGGAGAGAGAGAGAGAGAGAGAGAGAGAGAGAGAGGAGAGAGAGAGAGAGAGAGAGAGAGAGAGCAGAGAGAGAGAGATAGCAAGATAGGGAGATAGGGAGAGAGGAGAGAGAGAGAGCGAGAGAGAGAGAGAGAGATGAGAGACAATACAGTTAACAAGTTGGAGATAGCCAGTTTGGAATTGAAGTGCACAGTGGATGAATGCACCCAACATATGAGCCTGAAAGTTGAAATGTCAGTGAAATGTTTGTCCATGGAGGCGGAGTCAGGAGTTAGGGGAGGAAAAGAGGTCTTGTTGTCCATGGGGGCGGAGTCAGGAGTTCGGGGAGGAAAGGACATCTTTTTGTCCATGGGGGCGGAGTCAGGAGTTAGGGGAGGAGAGGAAAGGACGTCTTGTTGTCCATGGGGGCGGAGTTAGGAGTTAGGGGAGGAGAGGAAAGGAGATCTTGTTGTCCATGGGGGCGGAGTCAAGAGTTAGGGGAGGAGAGGAAAGGACGTCTTGTTGTCCATGGGGGTGAAGTCAAGAGTTATGGGAGGAGAGGAGAGGACATTGTGTTCAGGAAACGACAGTAAAGGTTCACAGTAACCAAAGCCACCCGACGTAGAATGAGTTATCACACTTTCTGAAGAAATAGAAAACGCATTTTGGAACAAATAGAAAAGACAACAAGGTGAGTAAAACAGCACAACTATGAGACAAGTTAAAACATCTCTTTCCATTATGGAATTAGAAATAATGGAATTGCAATACATGAAGCTTTGTCGTCTGTGTCTAGGAATGGCCTCCGCTAACACTTGCTGGTCTGCAGAAGACTTTTCATGCTCCATCTGTCTGGATGTGTTCAACAGCCCAGTCACCACACCATGTGGACACACCTACTGTAGAAACTGCATTAACACCTTCTGGGATGACAAAGTCCGGTACAAATGTCCCGTCTGCAATGAGCTTTTTCACACAAGACCTGATTTACGGGTCAATACCTTCATATCAGGGATGGTTGATCAGTTTAGAACGTCTGTACGAGTAAAAGAGCAGCCTTGTGTTGAACCAGAAGTTCTCTGTGACGTGTGTACGGGTTGACGACTGAGAATCCGGATCGGCATGGCAACGGTGGGCCTTTTGAGTCAGGTGTGAACGCAGTAGGCATGAAGAGCCGACTCGTACAAGTCCTTAGGCCCAGGTAGATGTCGTCCTTTACTTCATCCTTGTATCTACCTTCGAGCACACCACATGGCACTCCTTCAGGTGAGTCCCCGCACAGCTTGGGAGCCTTACACCCAAGAGATGCCTTGCTCAGAGCGCTGGTGATACAAGCACACGATCGAATGGAACTAGGCTTACGAGTGAAGGAACACTTTGGGAGACCACACAGGTTGGGAGGGGGGGGGGGGGCCCGCACTGGCGATCCAGTCAACACCTCGCGAAAGCACTAGGAGACATCTGCGAGCAGCGGACACGAGCGACGCCTACTAAAGTCCCATGCCTGATTGTACTTGCCCTTAAAAAGAGAGGTATATAAGCCTTCACGATGAAAGGTAATGTGCCCCATGGGGAAAGATGGAGTCTGAAAGTTCAGTCCCAGATAAAGTCCACCAGGAACGGATTGACGACGCACGCACACACACACAAGCACACACAGACACACACAACACACACACACAGCACAACACAGCACACAGACACACACA
>PIJE02000926.1:141629-179392 GCA_002895965.2 Coryphaenoides rupestris | reverse complement strand
GTTGTGGTGTGTGTGTGTGTGTGTTATGTGTGTGTGTGCCGTCGTGTATGTATGTCGTGAGTGCACAGCGAGACAATTGTGTGTGTGTGTGTGTGTGTGTGTGTGTGTGTGTGTGTGTGTGTGTGTGTGTGTGTGTGTGTGTGAGAGTATGTGTGCGAGTATATGTGCGTGTGTGTGCTGTTGCCGTAGTAATGGACATAGCAGGAGTTCCTCCTCATTAACGAGCTTTGTGACCCCCTGTTAATGCTATCCCAGGCCCCGCCATTAGCATAACAATGTGGTAGCTGCACTGTGTACAGCAGCCTCTCCTCTCCCCGTGCCTCTGGCCACACTCCTCCGGCTCTCCCCATCCTACTGCTCTGCTTCCTGTGCTTTTTTTCTTTTGGTTTTGCCATGGCTGACTGGCACTTTGTCACGCTAGAACGCAAAACGTATACGCCTGATATTGCGAACGCGTCGGCCAGTAGCCTACGCAGTGATTGGTTGAGGGGCAAGGTGAGGACAAAGATTTTTTTTCAAATCTGTTTGATATTATCACGCATGACTGACTAGTGTAGTGGGTAGGGGTGGGGGCACTGAGAATGAGATCGCAACAGCCAATGAGATTTGAGATCAAGAACGACCTATGGGATGTGACATCAACAAGAGGAGAGGGTGAACGAACTGGGTGATTTGGCTTGTCTTCAGAGGGCACAGATAGAAGGATAGCAGAGGATTCATGTGCATTGCATTTGTGTGCACCACCGTATGTGCACACCGTATCGCCTTGTGTTGTATTATCTTCCCCCCAGTTTAAGTTTTAATTTCCCAAGCAAAAACCACTAAAATACAGATCACACCACCACTGCTGTGAAACAAATGTTTGATCGTTGTCTTGTGTTGTTGTCCAGGCGCCGGGCTCGACGGCGAGGCCAGGCTGACTGTCCAGTCCTGCAGTGTGCACTGCCGACTTTAAAAAGTCTTAACAAATAGACGACACGCTTTTATTCCGGGATTAACACCTTGTCAACTATTCCTGTTCCCTTAGGAGATTCACCCATCACCCTATGAACATCTTTGATACTTCCTTTAAATCAGTTGTTCCTAACGTTTTTTGGCCCGTGACCCCTCTTCTAGATCTAATTCCGTCCTTATTGTGTAGTAATCTCATCGCACGCTAAGTGATGAGTAGTAGTTTGCTTGTGACTGTGAGTCATTAGGCATTAATCAGTTCCTATAGACAGGATGTCTGTGAGACCTTTTAAAATGGATCATCAAAAATCTGAAGCCCATGTCAGCAATCTCTTACGACCCTGCATGCATATCAGGGGACCTGACCCCAAGGTTGGAAACCACTGCTCAACATTCTAGACTTTCACAATGTCATTTGCATAATAGTAACACAATTTGCAACTCAACTGCTCCACCGCTTGGAGACAGGCCCTCACTGCACACCAGGTGACTCACTGCTTAATCCTCTCTGTGCTGTTTGTTTCAACAGAAAATAAGACCATATTATAAAGCATAGTCATACTTATGTCATACTTATGTTTTGGGGGCTTTTATGCACATTGCATTAAGAATACATGCCTTTGCAATTGTTTTTGTAAATAATAATATTTCAATCTTCAGGATTAAAAATACACATTTCTTCTAAGCCACTAACCATATATTGCCATACTTTTGATAGATAATACAACTTTGCAATGCCCTCCAGTCTCTGTCTCTGTGTGTGTGTGTGTCTGTCTCTGTCGCTCTCTCTCTATCTCGCTCTCTCTGTCTGTGTTTGTGTGTGTGTGTGTGTGTGTGTGTGTCTGTGTGTGTGTCTCTCTCTCTCTGTCTCCAGCCAAACTTGTTGGCCTTGAGTGAATGCGCTGCAATCCCATCACTCAGCACCTCACTCGAAGACGGGGGTTGCTAGGCAACCGTGTCTGGTCACCCGACAGAGCCGGGGAATCCGACAGGAGGCTTCGATGCTGAGGCCAGGAGACAGACACACACACACACACACACACACACACACACACACACACACACACACACACACACACCCAACAGTGTGTGTGTGTGTGTGTGTGTGTGTGTGAGCTTACACAAAAATGGATAACATGATTATTATTTTACATGATAAATATAAAATGTAATTCGATGCCTCTAGTATACTGTACATCAGTATACTAGATCAAGTATCAAGTATATCCATAACAGATATTTTATACATACATTTATACATACATTGACAATGCATTGTCAACGCCCGGGAGATCAGCGTTGTTTGTGCAGACCCAGGTGTTAATTGTGCTTCCTGTACGCTGGCTGTGTAGAAGGCACACTGGAAGCACAATGCTGAACATCATCACTCGTCAACACTAATTGCATATTAAAACCAGAGTGAGAACAGAATAGAACAGAACAGAAATCATCTTTTGTTCGTCTTTACAATTGTCAGGCCTGTTGTCTTTTCTAATAATTAACGGATGGCAGGTTAGGGAGAGGGGGCCTGGATCAATAGTTTCCGTTCTATTCTGCCGCAGCCACGCATCGACCCATCATATGCACAGCGGGTTCCCCTGTGAGACATCCACCACATGGTCAGCAGATAGATTGTATTGTAGGTCTTAAATAAGATAAATTAAAGGAAGAAAACCTCCAGGGAAGCTACTTTCCTGCCCCGAAATTTATCCAAAATTAAAGTGTATCCCCCGACGACCCAAAGGGGAACGGTCTGGAAATAAAGTAAGGAATCTGCACGTAGTTCCTTACTAGGCTTGTTATGTAGGAATAGTATTTGTTTTTGCAAAAAACTGCAAAACTGTGGCAAGACAATGACGTCTATCTCCATGTGTTTGTTCTACTACTAACTATTGAGCAGCACTAATGTATACTCACCTCTAAGTATCTGTAAATAGGACACATGGAGGATGTCTGTCTGTCTGTCTGTCTGCCTGCCTGCCTGCCTGTCTGTCTGTCTACCACAGACTGGATGAGTAACGACTGAGAGCCACTTGGGTGACGTCATGTTCCTGGTCTCCAAAGCTTCTTGACGCAAGCAAGACGTCCGTACTTGGGGAAGGTATATTTACCCTGGCTGACTGTACTCCCACGAACAAAGAGGATCTGTCGCAGTGGGAACACCACTGTATTCACATGGAACCAGTTGGACTCGATTGATTGGCTAATGTTGACACACACACACACACACACACACACACACACACACACACACACACACACATCTATCTAGAAATACATGTACGTTGCATTGCATAGTGATGAGAATGTCCTTCCAGTCGTCAAACTGAAGAGCAGCACCCTTTTAAAGGGAGGTTCTGTTGCATGGACTGCATTTTTATGTTTAGAAGGGTGTGAAGAAGAAGTCAAATATTTTTCCCTCCCCGAACAACTCATCCAGGTAACCACTGCGGTATTACTGGTTTGTTCTGGGGATAGTCGTAGGTGTGAAGAGTGAGCCACCGATTGCTAATTGTTAAAACCTGCGCATACCAAGAATAGCTCTGCTTTGCACACAACAAAGAGCAATTAGATTTCCAAGGTATGGGTATGGAGGATCCAAATGCATTATTTGTTTTGTATTGAATTTAAATCGTACCTACTGTATGCTGACTTGTCGGGAATAATGTGGTAATCTATAATCCATATGGGTCTCCAACATATGGGATGTGGAGGAGAAGGGAACCGGACACCAGGATGACGGCATGCTTTCCTTCAGTAACAGGAGCCCCCCGCGCACACAGGAGGTCCATGATCAATACTATTAGGGCTGAAAGCTTTTAGGAAATATTGCAATTACAGGAATTACAGGATCAAGGGGATATTTGTGAAAATGACATCACGTATTCATCCAACAGCAGAGAGATAAGCCTTGTTGTTTGATTTGCTTTGATTACGTTAGCGGCAACAGGTGCTAAGCAAAACGCTCGACAAACACAAACAAACCGACGGAAATAGCGACCTCCTCCGATAACAGAATAAGTGAAGAAGCGCCGTCCTCCGCCTCTGTCTATTTTCATCTCCCAAACACGACCAGGCCACCACCACCACCACCATCAGCACCGCCGCCGCCGCCGCCGCCGCCGCATGCCTGCCGCGTCTCTGCCACGGGGCTCCCCATCATCTGGTGTCATGGTTGACCTTACGGCACGTCGATCTGAACATCTGAGCAGAGCGCCAGGCAACCAATTACACCGGTGGTGTCCGCTTACTGGGCCGGGCCCCAAACAGATGGGGTTGCCGCTGACCTCCACCACCATCTGCAAAGCTCATGCAGCCCAGATATGAGGTTATCGGGGAGGGGGGGGGTTATGGAGGGGTGGAAGGGGGGGGGGGGGGCGTTATGGAGGGGGGGGGGGGTCATCTGTACCCCTTACAACGATGGAAATTGAATTGAGGGAGATTGCGCTCTTTTTAATATTCAATGTTAGGCACCAATTGCACAAAAGCACATTCCTTGTTTGCAAAACCTAAGACAATAAAGCTGATTGTGATTCTCTGATTCTGGTTCTGATTGTTGTTTTTGATGTCATCTTTCTGTTTCTGTCGGCTGGACGAGCAAATGATTCAGACTTGGTGTTTTGTTCACCCGATGCATCTATCCTCCACACTTTTGGAAAGGGGATACAGTAGACGTCTCAGATAACACCTTCTGGAATGTTCTAATTCTGGAATTATCCAATTAAAGAGGCGTGAACATTTGCAAGCCTCCCTTAAAACAGCTTGTATTCCCTGGCAACATCAAGTGCAACCGTGCAATCTTTCTGAGAACATAAAACCCTCGCCGTATGCTTTAAAAGCTGTTTGATTGTCTTTTAAATTGCAACCACCTTATACATTAAGTCATTGTTATCGTTGCATGAGGAGGACCCACAGTATACCACGTTGTTGCTGCTACACGTTTGCTACTCGTCCCGCTGGCATTAAGGGTCGCTAACAATAGTGTCCTAGCCCAGCGTCACTACTACTGTGTAATTTGGCAGGGGTGAAGTGTCGTGCTCTAAGCCATTGCCTTCCATTTGTCACGCTGTCTAGCCGCATGTTTTCCCCAGTGCCGTCAAATTGTCTATTGTCTTGTCATGTCGTGGCTGTGTTTACTACACACGATAACTGGAATCTTAAATGCTCTGTGGGCCCTATATATCATAGATACATGTATATGACTGCAGTCAACCTTGTAACTATAGAGGCTAGATTGGGCCAAACATGATAACATTGACACATTTAGCTGGTCCCTGACATGCATCAGGTGAGGCAAGATGCTTATTTCTACAGGAGAGTAAACACAATGATAGGACCCATGAGATGTACTTAAATGGATTGGTTCATGATCCAGAATACTCAATCATGTCACACATTTGTTTTCTTTACTCCAGCCATCACTCAGCTCAGGATTGTTATGCATGACCGGGTGAGTGTGACAACCCAATGGACCCAGTGATTTTATATACAGTATATATACTATTTAATTAGATCAGGTGTAATGCTACCTAGGCAACAACATACAGTATATTCCCTGGGCGCCAGAGAAGGTCACACTTAGCATTGCTCACAACCTCAGAACAGTACTACCTTAGTCTCTTTTATTTTCGTTTGTTAGTTAGTTAGTTTTGTTTTTGTTACCAACTGAGTTCCAATGCAGCACGTTGCAGCAGCTACAAGGATCAATGTGAAGCGAGCCGGGGCACAGATATTAAGTAAAATTCCGCCGTAAGGAGTGTGAGAGGTTGGGCAGTCGTACAGAGCGCGCTCACTGCATACAGGATCAATATAAACACCCCCCACCCCCACTACTCCCCTCAGCAATGCATGTTAGCCTTGATGAAAACATCCACATGTGCTGCAAGAAGGTAAGTATCAGGTCAATATGGGCAGATCCTTTGGCTACCGTTCTTAAAAAGGTGTGCCAAAGGATGCCCATGCTACACCCCACATACATGTGGCTTCTTTCAGGGTTACTCCAAAGGACACAGGCAAGATGGTGATGAACAGTCTGCTGGTTTGTCAAATGAAACAAACAGAGCACATGGAACAAAGCTATGGATGCTAGCGCTCTCTCTCTCTCTCTCTCTCTCTCTCTCTCTCTCTCTCTCTCTCTCTCACACTAATCTACTCAATGCACCTCAGGTGTGCAGCCCCACCTATCCCAGACTCGTACTGGGCCAGGTGAGGCTGCTTAAACCAGCCACCACACACACACACACACACACACACTCCACACGAACCTTCTGGATCGCCCACATAATTTGCAGGGGATTGAATCACTAATAACAATAACAATAATAACACAAGTTGAAACACGATTTATATGGCTTTATATGGGTGAATGCATTTAACCAAAGTGTTGATTTCAAGTCTGGACTATTATGAGTTTTGAGAAACACTCCAATATCTCAAAAAAACCATTTGGGGATGTTGGAGTGGAAGGAAGCAGGAAGTGTTGTGATGGTCTGTCGTGTTCCTCCTCCTCCTCCCCCGTTTTCTCTTGTTCCAGTTAATCCCATTTATGTTTTCACGAGGCTCACATCAAGGCCTCACTGTCCATAAAGTGCAGAGGAAACGCTGGAGACGGGGACATTACGCTGTCCTCTAGTTCATCACCTCTACCTCCCGCCACTTCTCTCAGCTTTATTGCTCACAGCTGCGCTAGTATCCACCGGTTACAAGCCGCCCGGTTGCTCATGTCAAGACAACACGGACAACACAGTCACCGGTTCACGGAGAAGCCGCGTGATTATCAACAGCCCTCAGAACAACCCCTGGAACGCTTCAGATCTTTTATGGGGGGTTTTTTCACCACAGATAATATGAAGCACCGTGATTTGATGAATACCCTCCAACAGACAATTCCTCTGACATAAATAGACACCCCATGTAGTGTGATGTATAGATGTAGTGTGATGTATAGATGTAGTGTGATGTATAGATGTAGTGTGATGTACAGATGTAGTGTGATGTATAGATGTAGTGTGATGTATAGATGTAGTGTGATGTAATAGATGGGGTGTGATGTATAACGATGTAAGTGACAGATGTAATGTGATGTATAGGATGTAGTTGTGATGTATGATGTAGTGTTATGTATAGATGTAGTGTGAGTAAAGATGTACGTGTACAGATTAGTGTGATGTATAGATGTAGTGTACAGATGTAGTGTGATGTATACGATGTAGTGTGATGTAATAGATGTAGTGTATAGATGTAGTAGAATGTAGTGTGATGTATAGATGTAGTGTGATGTACAGATGTAGTGTGATGTATAGATGTAGTGTACAGATGTAGTGTGATGTATAGATGTAGTGTATAGATGTATAGATGTAGTGTGATGTATAGATGTAGTGTGATGTATAGATGTAGTGTGATGTATAGATGTAGTGTGATGTATAGATGTAGTGTGATGTATAGATGTAGTGTGATGTATAGATGTAGTGTGATGTATAGATGTAGTGTGATGTATAGATGTAGTGTGATGTATAGATGTAGTGTATAGATGTATAGATGTAGTGTGATGTATACAGATGACTATACAACAGAGTTGATATCGTTCACCATCACTCATCCCTGGGTGATGGCGGGGGTGGCGGGGGTGCCGGTTCCAGATTTTGTTTTTCCTGTGTTTTTCTTTTGCTTATTGTTTGGTTTGTCCCTTATTTTTGTTTGCTGGTTTTTTTGTGCTATTGGCTGCCTGCTTGTCTTCTCTGTGTTTGTGTCTTTTCTTTGTGTTAATTTTTGGTGTTTCGATTAAGGACTACACTAAAGTTGTTGTGTGTATGTTTGGTGGCTGTGCGTGTGCGTGTGCGTGTGTGTGTGTGTGTGTGTGTGTGGGGTGAATTTATCTGTGGTGGTTGGTGGTTGGTGGTGTTTGGTGGTTGGTGGTGGAGGGGGGGGGGGTCTCCTGAGGTCTGACAACCCAATGGACCCAGTGATTTTATGGATATGGCCGTCCACAACGCTGATATTCATGTCAAAGTGGTGCGCTTGCTACTCAGCTATCATGACTCACTTCATCGTCTCGTCACAAGACAGGCATGGGAGAACATTCTCTGTGGTGTTTTCTTTGGCTTTGGTTATTCTTAATTCCAGGATGCTGGCTCTGGGGTTATTCTGAGTTGGCACCCAGACGCGGACCGTAAAAAAAAAAATAAAAAAAGAGAGGAATGCTCTAATTGGTCACACCTGCCTCCTGCCCGCTTTATGTGAGGTCGAGCGCTTGTTGTGCTCCGTTCCACCGTGGCCTGCCTGTTTTCTGTGTCGTTTAGCCCTCTCATGTGGCCTGCCTGTTTTCTGTGTCGTTTAGCCCTCTACCAATCAAAATTAACTGTGTCAGCAGCGCGCTGGCGGGTTGCTGTGCAGAAGATCCCCGCAGCGGCCGACCGTGAATTTTAATGGCGTCGCCGTCGTCGTAGCCGCTCCTGCCTGCTTGTGTAAACATCTTGGTGGCCGCTGCAGTATTTCTGCCATGAATAACGAATAATAATGAAGAACAACTTTGCCTTGTCAGGAAAGAAAAGACCCTGTGTGTGTGTGTGTGTGCTTGGTGAATGAATGAATGATTGCCTCAGACCGTCGTTAACGTCACATGACTGACTATCAAACTGACATCCTGAGTAAACTAAAACAATTCCTCTGGCTGTTTCCCCTCCCACTCATTAAAACACCCTATCTTCTGAAGGTCCTGTCCTGTGCCTTCCAAAAACCCAACGATACCTTTGGCTTATCGAATTGCCGTCGCAACTGGCTGAGCCGCTCCCTTCCGTGTTCTTATTGAGCGGGCCGCCGTGGCATGGGGATACATTTTATGTGGACATAAAGTTTGCTAAAGTGGACGCTCTGCATTCACGGCCGGGCAGACGGCAGCGCAGACGTGAGCAGAACCACAAGTGTGTCTCTCAGTCAGGGACCCGAGGTCATCGGGAGAATCCAACAACAGCTGCGATTGATTGAGCGAATCCAACCGGAAACGCTGTCTCGCTTTTGTTAGATCTACAAAAAGGACACCATCTCCACGATACGAAGATTTTCTTTTTCGAAAACTTACTGTGTTCTCCCTCCGTTGTTCCCTATCAATCTTTTGTTGAGCTTATGATACTCTCCTCTTTATCGATGAATCAGTTTATTATCAATTCCCCTATACATAATTTGAGAAGCAAGGGTGGGGCAAGTCTTCTCACACCAAAGACCTACACACTCAACACTGCACAACACTACGTTCTAGGGATGCACCGATACCACTTTTTTTCAGACCGAGTACAAGTACAAGTACTTACATTTGGGTACTTGCCGATACCGAATACCGATACCGAGTACTTAATAAAACCATTACAGTTCTAATGACTTTGAAAACATGTTTTATTTTCAATTTTCATCAGATGTTCCTCACTTTCTGACTGTGAACAAATTAAACAAATATAACGGCACTGCCACACATTTCAATGAAATGTAACCTATTCAGAACCATCCAACATACGTCAGTCGGATACTCGGTACCAAGGACGTGTTGTTGTTTAGGACATTGGTGGACATCACAGATATTGCGCCAAGGATGCGCAATGATGACGCTCCCGTGAGGCGCGGGGCTCAGAGTCAGCGTCTCTGGGGGGGGGGGTGCTCCGTTAATTCGCCGTTCTGATGGGGGGGGGTGTCCGTTAATTTGCGGTTCTGATGGGGGTGGTGGGTCCGTTAATTCGCGGTTCTGATGGGGGGGGGGGTCCGTTAATTTGCGGTTCTGATGGGGGTGGTGGGTCCGTTAATTTGCGGTTCTGATGGGGGTGGTGGGTCCGTTAATTTGCGGTTCTGATGGGGGGGGGGGTCCCGTTAATTTGCGGTTCTGATGGGGGGGGTGCCTCTAATTCGGGGTTCTGATGGAGGGGGGGGGGGCTCCCCGTTCTACATTCGCTTTGTTTAATCTTGAGTTTGGGGGTTCGCCCCTACCCCCCAGTTAAATTCCCGTGTTGCCGATGGGGTGCTCCGTTAAAATTGGGTTTTGATGGGCGGGGGGGGGTGGGTGCTGGTTATAGTTCCGTTGAGTTGTCTGATATAGAGGGGCGTGCAGGGGGGTGTCTTTAAATGGCATAGGACGGGGTACATCTTCCTTGAATGTGGGGGGGTGTTCCAGTCATATTCCGGGTTCTGCTGATGGGGGGGGGTGCTGCTGTGCCCCCCTTAACTGTTGATTGTGTTGGTTCTGAAAGGGGGGGGGTGCTGTTAATTCCGTTTTATGAATTGTAGACATTGTAGCAGCGGGCAGTTGGTGCTCCGCGTTTGGTATTCCGTGATTGTGGGACTAGGGGGGGGGGTGTCTTAATTCTGTTCTGGTTGTGATGTATAGATGTAGTGTGATGTATAGATGTAGTGTGATGTATAGATGTAGTGTGATGTATAGATGTAGTGTGATGTATAGATGTAGTGTGATGTATAGATGTAGTGTGATGTATAGATGTAGTGTACAGATGTAGTGTGATGTATAGATGTAGTGTGATGTATAGATGTAGTGTGATGTATAGATGTAGTGTGATGTATAGATGTAGTGTGATGTATAGATGTAGTGTGATGTATAGATGTAGTGTGATGTATAGATGTAGTGTATAGATGTATAGATGTAGTGTGATGTATAGATGTAGTGTATAGAGACTATACACTACAGATACAGACTATACAACAGAGTTGATATCGTTCACCATCACTCATCCCTGGGTGATGGCGGGGGTGGCGGGGGTGCCGGGGTGGCGGGGGCGGTGGTGGTGGGCGGTGGTGGTGGTGGTGGGGGTGGTGGTAGTGGTGGTGGTGGTGGTGGGTATGGCCGTCCACAACGCTGATATTCATGTCAAAGTGGTGCGCTTGGTACTCAGCTATCATGACTCACTTCATCGTCCCGTCACAAGACAGGCATGGGAGAACATTCTCTGTGGTGTTTTCTTTGGCTTCGTTTATTCTTACTTCCAGGATGTTGGCTCTGGGGTTATTCTGAGTTGGCACCCAGACGCCGACCGTAAAAAAAAAAAAAGAAAAACGCACAGAGAGGAATGCTCTGATTGGTCACACCTGCCTCCTGCCCGCTTTATGTGACCTCTGAGCAGAGAGGTCGAGCGCTTGTTGTGCTCCGTTCCGCCGTGGCCTGCCTGTTCTCCGTGTCGTTTAGCCCTCCACCAATCAAAATTAACTGTGTCAGCAGCGCGCTGGCGGGTTGCTGTGCAGAAGATCCCCCGCAGCGGCCGACCGTGAATTTTAATGGCGTCGCCGTCGTCGTAGCCGCTCCTGCCTGCTTGTGTAAACATCTTGGTGGCCGCTGCAGTATTTCTGCCATGAATAACGAATAATAATGAAGAACAACTTTGCCTTGTCAGGAAAGAAAAAGACCCTGTGTGTGTGTGTGTGTGCTTGGTGAATGAATGAATGATTGCCTCAGACCGTCGTTAACGTCACATGACTGACTATCAAACTGACATCCTGAGTAAACTAAAACAATTCCTCTGGCTGTTTCCCCTCCCACTCATTAAAACACCCTATCTTCTGAAGGTCCTGTCCTGTGCCTTCCAAAAACCCAACGATACCTTTGGCTTATCGAATTGCCGTCGCAACTGGCTGAGCCGCTCCCTTCCGTGTTCTTATTGAGCGGGCCGCCGTGGCATGGGGATACATTTTATGTGGACATAAAGTTTGCTAAAGTGGACGCTCTGCATTCACGGCCGGGCAGACGGCAGCGCAGACGTGAGCAGAACCACAAGTGTGTCTCTCAGTCAGGGACCCGAGGTCATCGGGAGAATCCAACAACAGCTGGTGTTAAACAAAAGACACACTCCACAAGACTATCGACTGTCCATTGTTTTATCGTTTTAACCCATACAATTTTAACGGGTAAGAAACCCCCCCAAATCACCCTTTTCAGTTGAAAATGGTTCCGTTTAGGTCTCAGCAAGTGTTGGTGAACATTTCCGTGGACATAAGTTATTAAATGGGCGACATTCTCTGTGATAGTACTTCCGGCTAAAACACCTTTCCAGAGTGCTAGTTTTCTATTGGCTGTGCACCCTAGCTTGACGTGTTTTTAACCACGCCTCTCTCACACTTAACTCAGAACCCGTCGGCGGAAGTTCTGCTAAAATAAAAAGGCTTTACTCACACTTTAATAGGCCCACATGTGCTGTTATGCTAAGCTGCAGGTAGACGACACTCTTGGTTTACTCCTGGTCTGTGCCCTGTGTGTTATTAACATGTCAGCAGTGCTGGGAGGGAGGGGGGACTACACCGGAGACAGGCTAGCTTGCAAAACACCTCTTTATAAAGAGTGCCACAGCTGGGTTTTGAGGTTGCGTTGCATTAACAGGCCCAGATGTAGGTCTACAGTGCAAGTTCAGACCTCAGCAGTGTCAACCCTTTTTCAGATCGCAAAGAGAGGGGAAAGTTGCCTTTTATTCTCTGTATAAAGAGAATCCCATGTGAAAAATATTTATAAATGGTTCATCCAAACAGGCCGTCACATCCGGAGTGAATGTGGGCCGAGTCGGTGTGGCTGTTTATGAGTCCGACGCTGGTCTGCAGCCAGACAGACGGATTCATGTTGTGTTAGTACAAGGGCAAATGTGCCGTTCTATGTAAGGCTAAGCTGTGTTGACATGATGGCAATCTGCTCAACAGCTGAACCACAGTTGTAAAGGACGATCAGGCTTGGTGCACTGCAGCGACACTTGGCCAGAAAGCATTTGATTAAACCTGTGTGTATGATTTTCCTGTGTGTTATTATTTTTGTTTGTTTGTTTGTTTGTTTGTTTGTTTGTTTGTTTTTTAAAATCCGAAAATTTCAGTTCAATTAAAATAATTCGTACCTCATGGGGAAATGTAATTCCCCATTCCCGTTCATCATTCTCTGCTTAGCTGAGGCTAGCAAAAAATAGCTTTGGCGGTATTGACGGCAAATTCATCATACCGAAATCCAATATAGCGGAGAGCATTTCTTCCATCCTTTGTAAACCTATTGCTATCACACATGTGTAACTTTGCTTCTGTCATAAGGTGATTCTGCTGGATTCGACTGGTTTCAGACCAGTACAAGTGTCTGGGCCTGCAGTGGAGTTCTTAGAGACTGATTCCTCTGCTCCAGTTCCTTACAACAATATCCAGTGATGTTTTGAGCTCTGTGACTTGGCGCTACCTCTGCCCTGCCTATTGGCTACTTTTATAACCTTTCATGGGCATTTTTTTTTGGCACCAGTTATGTTTCATTTAGAAAATCCTTCATACATTACATTCAAGGGCAATAAATCCTATATGCCTTGTCAAATCCTACGCTTACCAGATACAAAATAGGATTGGTGTGTGGGGTGGTGTGTAGTAACGTGAACTATAATCATTGACAAGACATTGAGGCATTTAGCCTGCAGTAGCAATCAACATTCAGTTTAAATTAGAAGTGCTGACCTAAAACAAAGGTCGATCACAAGCTCATTTTTCAGCCGCTGACCGGTCACGGTGTATAAATGTTTGCTGTTTGTCCACGTAAGGCCCCGCCATTGACTTGTGCCTTGATTTATTGTGCTCTTTCAGCTAATTCAGGTAATTCATCTCGATCACCCAACTTGAGGATGAGAGCGTGAAGGTATAACCTTGAACACTATACCACCATCACCCCCACTTTGTTAACCATCATGGCCTACAGGGACATTTGCACAATAGGAGTTAATGGAGATAGCTTGACAAAAGATGATGTTGACATAATGCAGGCCTATATAATGAGTAGAGTTTAATGAATACTACACACGGCTCCTTGACCAATAAATCCTTAGTACAAAGGTTGGAATGTTGTTCGAGAAGACAGGGATTCATTTACTATCAAACAGTTCCCAAAACCACATGCATTCACCATCAAATAGTTCCCAAAGACCACGTTATAAAACGTCTCCCCGCCGTTTCAAGCAATCAATTGACACATTCAAATATATTGCCTAAGCAGTGCCTCCCCCAAAAGGAAAAGGATAGCCATCTATAACGCTGGCCGACGGCACCTTTCTCCGTGTAACCTTGGGATGGGTCCCATCAGCAGCCTCCACACCGTGCCCCCCCCCCCCACCAACCACCAACCACCATGCGTTTTATCAGCCCATCAAGCTAGAAATCCCCCCCCCCCAGAGACTCCACCATGCTTAGGGCACACACCACACGGTGAGAGAGGTATACAGAGGGCCCCCCTACAGGGAACCCACAGTGGAGACATTTCTTCTTCTCCATCTGTTTTTTTTGTTGTCGTTGTGTGTGTTCACGGGTCGCTCTGCGGTCAGGGTGGCGATATGGGCTTCTACTGTTGCCTTGGAGGTGTTTTGGTAACACAGTCCCCCCCCCCCCCCCCTCCGCCACATTAGCTTCACCAGGGGGAACACATGCGTTACGAGAGATCAGAAGGGGAAAGGAACAGCAGATGGACACGGACGGTGCTGTAATGCGCTTTTAACTGCCGCGCGAGAGGCTGGGGCGGCTTTTTATGACTTCAATGTCGAGCGAAGGTTAAGTTTGGAGGAACAATGCTCGCGTATAGTTTACAAGGTGCTCTCTAATGCCAATAAATATAAAGTATGTAGACTATGCAGCCATAAAACCATCATCGTTGTTCCATCGTTATCATCAATTAGCCAGAAATCACAGCAGTATTCGGTGTCTGATTGTAAACACGGCATACTTTTACTAGCAAAGAATAAAAGGTGATGTGTGCAGCTAAACTAAAATAAAAAAAAAACGAAAATGATTCCAGATTCAAGAGCTTTTATTTGTCGCACACATGCAGGATACAGTATATATGGCAAAAGTTCAGTGAGGCCAAAAGTCAAAAATCAATTCAATATTCCGTAACCTATTTTGTATTTTTTTTGTTTCTTCGGTACCCAGTGGTCCTCCAACAGAGGGAATCCAGGTCATCATGCCGCATGATAAATCTTAAAGCGGTCCACATCTGTCTTCATGGACGGAGGACACATGAGGAAGATGAATACAGTACTAAGTCCCGCAGAGACTGGGTCATCCGTAATGCGTTTAGGAACACTGTTTTACTGTCATGACAGCCACATGGGGAGTTCATCCACACCGAGTCACATGTGTCCCTGGTAACTGTAACTGCAAATGTGTATAAACAACATTAGGCAAATAATACAATTTCCTTCCGATGAAATTAGATTTTCTGCATATTCCCACAGTATTTCCACAGCTACAAACCATGACACAAATATAGAGACTTTGTATTCAGGTGTCGGGTGTGCCTTGTGTGTCTATCTATCCATGTACTCTTTTCTTATTCACTCTATTTACCTTTCTCTCAAACTCAACCTGATGGTATCATCACAAAACTTCACTGCACAAACCTTCTCATCAACTCTCAGAGTTTTGCCACTTTAATGAAATCTCTTCAGTTGGGCCCTTCCTCTAAATACGCTGCATGTGGCTTCAATAGAGAGAGAGACTGCACGGTGACCCATGCTAACCTGCAGAGCTCCGGAGCAGTGTCGCCGCTTTCAAAGAGCTGTTTGATGTGTGTGTCTGTGTGTGTGTGTATGTGTGTGTGTGTGTGTGTGTGTGTGTAGGGGGGGGGGGGCATTACCCCCCCGGTTCAGGAGCCCCTGACCCCTCCTCATTGCCCTGGTATTAAGGGCCTCTCCATGCCTACCGGTGGGGCCCCCCCCGCTAATTAGAGGGGTTCAGCCTTGCTGGTCGGGGTTTAATGAGGAACACACCGACGCCGTCTCCATGGCGGCAGCTGCGTTTCCACCTCTTTCAAACCCGTCGTGATGATAGCCATGCAGACTACTAACTAACTGCACGTACGTAAACCTATACACTTACGGGCACTAATGGAAATTCCCTGGACTGGCGACGAGATGTTGGTATGTATAAGATCAGTGTAAAGGAGGAGACGGCGAGGAGGGGCGTTCAAACTAGCAGCAGAGGATTTAATGTGGTACAAACGGAAAAACCTACCAATGGAAAACTCACAAAGTCAGCCGTCATAAACGTATTTTTACGTACATTTAGGGCATTTGGCAGATGCTTTTATCCAAAGCGAGTATTTTCATTCAGGTCATTCATTCTCTCAGGTCTGCTGCTGCTTCATTTGAAGGGACGACGGTAATTAGTACATTGACAACACCTGCCACAAACTCACCTGTCTTCTAATCAGGTTCCCAAGAGCCACGCCCCCCTCAGATATCACCCCCGACAGGCATAGCCCCGCCCCCTCAAATATCTCCCCTGCAGACATAGCCCCGCCCGCTCCCATCTCTCCCTTACAGACAGCGCTCTACCGCCCACTTTGTTAATTCTAGAGAGGAACATTTGATGAATTAGCAGGTATGCTCCTGACATCCACCAAACCACCTCCTTTGTAACTTCATAATCCCCTCATGTGCTCTGGGAACCCCCCCCAATATTTTATAATGTGTATCTGTCTCTCTCTCTCTCTCTCTCTCTCTCTCTCTCTCTGTCTCTCTCTCTCTCTCTCTCTGTCTCTCTCTCTGTCTCTCACTCCCACTCATAGTGATCAAAGGCTCCCCAGGGCTGTGTGCTGCAGGAGGCTGCTAGCTCCCCTGCCAAGTCACATTGGGAGTGTTTGAGGCGCGGATATGAAAGCACTGTGAGGACGTCGCCCTACATCCAGCCATCACAAAGAATGCATCAAATTGGCTTGCCTATGTTGTGGAAGGGTGTGTGTGTGCGTGTGTGCGTGTGCGTGTGTGTGTGTGTGTGTGTGTGTGCGCGTGTGTGTGTGTGTGTCTCGAAGATGGGGGCGGGTGAAAGGCATTTCAGGAGATACAGGTAGGTGTTATATATGTGTGTGTGTGTGTGTGTGTGTGTGTGTGTGTGTGTGTGTTCAAATGCGTGGGCACAGAGGTGTGCAGAGTTAAAAGTTACAACTCTTCGGAGCAAATCAGACGCCCGTTCGCTCCTGTCTGCTTCTGGTTGTGGAGTTTGTTCAGCCACCCTGAGGTCACAGAGGGTTAAAGAGTTAAGCAGAGTTCATCTGAATATTATTTTAAGTATTCCAACCCAGTCATTTGGAGTATTATGAGGATATGACGTACACACACACACACACACACGCACATGCACACACACACACACTCAAATGCACATACACACACACACGCACACACACACACACACATACACACACACACACACACATGCATACATACACACACAAATGCACACACACACACACACACACACATACACACACGCACAGACACACACGCAGCCTTGAGACTGCCGCTCAGTCCAGTCCACTCGGAGGGTTTGATGGAACGTGGCGTTGAGCTCTCGGTTCTTAATCTCGAGTGGCAGCACATATTATTATCAGGCCTCCACCGGCCGGCCAATCGCACGCGCCGCATGGCGTGATGTCACCGAGGCAGCCACCCAGTCCTCTTTCCACACCCCCGCCTGTTGCCAGGGTTGTTTGTGGCCCTGTGGGAGCCACAATCTGCCACCTGAGTTCTGCCATCCTTAGACACAATCTTTGTTTGGGCTTGATGAGGAGTTAAATACAAACACACCAGCAGCCAGCTGAGTGGATTTCCCCGCTTAAAATCGCTCGGACAGAAGCTCGTGTCTTCTGTCTTCGCAGCACTCCGCATGTTCTCTCCTTCTTCTTCTTCTTCGTCTTCGTCGTCAATTTTAAAGAACTTTAAATTTTGTTCCATGAGACAGATCTGCTCCGTTTGCGTGCGTCCTATGTTGCTTTAACGTTTTTCTTTTCCCTCCCCCACACCTCCCGCCCTCCTACCCCCGGTGTCTCTGCCTAAGCGATTAGTACCGGGAGATGCCAACCTTTTGCTGTCGTCTCCCGAAGGAGTGAAACCACAGAAGCTGTACGGGAAGCGTAAAACTTGGACTCCATGACCTACATTCCGCTAACAGTTCACCACACACACACACACACACACACACACACACACACACACACCAAAAGAGACTAGAGACCTCACGTGAAATAGTGCCGACAACACAAAATACGTCGGACAAATACACACAAAAGGTGACCCCACAGATCTATTACACGATACATGTTTTTGCAGTTAAATAATGGCAAATAAAAAACTAATCTGTGTTTTGTTTCGCATATCAAAAATGCTAATATGCACATATACAATGGAGAGACTCTCATGTAGTTTTATGATGAAAGTAAGTTATTTATTTAAAAGTATTTCTCCATCACAACAGCTGAACAACTAGAGACTGAAGACTTGGGTTTGGCCTCCATGATGGATAATGGTAGGCTATACTTAAAGCACAGCTTTAAAGGCAGAGGAGGCAGGATTTAAAAAGCGGGGTTGTGTTTCTGAAGAGCTTATCAAAATCTCAGCCTCGGCTTTTTTTTCCTCTATTTTCTTCATTTTTCAATTTCACCTTTCACCCGTGTCTTTCTCTGCAATCATCACCTCGGGTTCTCCCGGGAAGTCACATGTCACCCGCTATCATCACTTTGAATACTTTCCTCCTGCTTAGCATTTCCTGTCCAGGCGACGGCCGTGCCCTGCAGAAGCACAGCGCTCTGGGCTGGGGGGACTGTGCCAATGAATCAAAATGAACGGGGAGCTCCTCTACAGTTATTGAGGTCATTCACAATCTACTCATCAAGGAAAACATTTGTTTTCTCAGGGCTGCGGGAAAAGTTTTATCAAGCATCAAAACATATCAAGTTTTGATGCACTACAAATGCACTACAAATGTCCATAGACAGCTAATAGTTTGGACTGTGTTTCCTCCTTCCCGTAAAATACTATAAAAGATAGAACTTTATTTATCCCGAAGGAAATTCTTGAAGGCAAAAAAGCAAACCAAATTAAGACCAGCTACCTGCTGGCTCAACTTTCCAGCTCAGGGCATTTGTCAGGAGGTTTGAGTGTATTGCCCAAATACGTACATGTGTATTACACCCAGGCTGGTCTTAAGGGGGCATCGCGTGTCTACAGAGACATTCTCAGTGGGAGCTGTTTTTTAATTGGAGAGATCTGCCTGTTTGTCATTGGCCGGCGCCCATTCACCCTTTTTGAAGGCATTAATCTTACCTTCAAACAAGTGGAGGCTATGGCTAACATGTGTCTCCCCTCACACAAAGCAATACAACAAACAACAACATAAACAAAGACGTACAGAAAACAAGACCTCCGTTAGCCCCGGTTCAGTGCCATAAGACTAACAAACAAAAGGAGGTGTTGTAAATTTGAATTTGTGTATAAGCTGGGGCCGAACTGTGACTCGACAACACATTGTGCTTCAGGCGTGCGCAAACCGGCTTGTGGCTTGGCTGCCAACAGTCCCTTCACACACACACACACACACACACACACACACACACACACACACACACCAAAAGAGACTAGAGACCTCACGTGAAATAGTGCCGACAACACAAAATACGTCGGACAAATACACACAAAAGGTGACCCCACAGATCTATTACACGATACATGTTTTTGCAGTTAAATAATGGCAAATAAAAAACTAATCTGTGTTTTGTTTCGCATATCAAAAATGCTAATATGCACATATACAATGGAGAGACTCTCATGTAGTTTTATGATGAAAGTAAGTTATTTATTTAAAAGTATTTCTCCATCACAACAGCTGAACAACTAGAGACTGAAGACTTGGGTTTGGCCTCCATGATGGATAATGGTAGGCTATACTTAAAGCACAGCTTTAAAGGCAGAGGAGGCAGGATTTAAAAAGCGGGGTTGTGTTTCTGAAGAGCTTATCAAAATCTCAGCCTCGGCTTTTTTTTCCTCTATTTTCTTCATTTTTCAATTTCACCTTTCACCCGTGTCTTTCTCTGCAATCACCACCTCGGGTTCTCCCAGGAAGTCACATGTCACCCGCTATCATCACTTTGAATACTTTCCTCCTGCTTAGCATTTCCTGTCCAGGCGACGGCCGTGCCCTGCAGAAGCACAGCGCTCTGGGCTGGGGGGGGACTGTGCCAATACATCAAAATTAACGGGGAGCTCCTCTACAGTTATTGAGGTCATTCACAATCTACTCATCAAGGAAAACATTTGTTTTCTCAGGGCTGCGGGAAAACTTTTATCACTACAGCAGTTCAACATGTCCATAGACAGTTAATAGTTTGGACTGTGTTTCCTCCTTCCCCTAAAATACTATAAAAGATAGAACTTTATTTATCCCGAAGGAAATTCTTGAAGGCAAAAAGCAAACCAAATTAAGACCAGCTACCTGCTGGCTCAACTTTCAGCTCAGGGCATTTGTCAGGAGGTTTGAGTGTATTGCCCAAATATGTACATGTGTATTACACCCAGGCTGGTCTTAAGGGGGCGTCGCGTGTCTACAGAGACATTCTCAGTGGGAGCTGTTTTTAATTGGAGAGATCTGCCTGTTTGTCATTGGCCGGCGCCCATTCACCCTTTTTGAAGGCATTAATCTTACCTTCAAACAAGTGGAGGATATGGCTAACATGTGTCTCCCCTCACACAAAGCAATAACAACAACAACAACATAAACAAAGACGTACAGAAAACAAGACCTCCGTTAGCCCCGGTTCAGTGCCATAAGCACTAACAAACAAAAGGAGGTGTTGTAAATTTGAATTTGTGTATAAGCTGGGGCCGAACTGTGACTCGACAACACATTGTGCTTCAGGCGTGCGCAAACCGGCTTGTGGCTTGGCTGCCAACAGTCCCTTTTACGAGGCTAAGGTCGAAGGGGTGAACTTTTGCTCGTGAATAATCGTTTTTTTCCTCCAGGGTTCAGAGATGACATCAGCAGATAGCCCCACACGCACATGTGAGGCCCATCACACACCAGGGCGCAGCGGACGAGTACACTGCAAACAGATGGTAACAACAAGCCTAAACGGCATCGCCCCCCCCCCCCTACCTCCGGCCCCCACAAGGCATGTGTGAGGCCCGTATTGCTGCAGGCTTCATGGCTATAGTGTGCACTCTCTGCGTCTGTCACCAGCGACCCCATTGAGCCGTAGGTTTGATGACCTCGCAGACGTGCCGATACTGTCTTTTGCGTAATCGAACGCACCGGCTCGCACCAGCTTCTCACGCAGGTTGCGTCAACTGTTAGTTCATTATCGGTTTTGTTCCAGCCTCTTTTTGTATGCGTCTTATTGTTGTAATCTTTAGGATTGTGTCTCCTTAAGACAGGGTTTGCGCGGAGGCTCATCCGGCGCAAACGTTGTCTCGTGACGCAACATGGATCGAGAGGAGAGGACAGAGTGGAGGATCAGTACGCTACGCTTATTTGGCGCACTCACACTGAAGTCTAGAGGACCGACTAGCACTCAGTGAACCAGGGGATCTTGATCTCTTTTGCAACTCGCAGCCAATCAGCTGCCTCGGGTTCTCTGAGGTCTTTGTCTCCATTGGTGAGTTAGAAGACAGTGATCTGGCTACATGAGCGGGAAACGGAGACATAGAGGATTTGTAGAACACACTATCAGATACAGTATGTTGATACATCCACAGTGTTAAATAAGTATAAGCATGTATGGACAGTGAGAGCAACGCAAGAGTAAAATCTGGTCTTTGGTCTAATTTAATTAGCAAGTACCATGCAGTGAATAGGCCTGCAAATGGGGAATATAATATATATAATATAGATATATATACGATATGATACGATCCAACTTTATTGTCAGTTCACACTGAAATTAATATTGCAACCTTAGGCACCTCCATCCCAGACTTGTACACACATACAGTAGCACAAATTACACTATTCATAGATGTACAAAACACGTTCAAAAGAGTCTTATTAATTACACATATCCCATTATATCCTCAGGTCTCACTTAGCAGCACACTGGTTTTGGTTTGTGTATATATATATACACATGTATAGACGTATATAAGTATATATATAGGTATATACTGTATAAGACCTGATGAAATGCATCCGTGCTGGGCAACACATCCAGGCTTTCTGTTCTTTCGTTTCGTTCATTTATTTTTGTTCTTCCCATTGAGACCTCAGGGTTCTGACACACACTTTCTCCCTCTCTGTCTCACTCTCTCTCTCTCTGGGTTTTATAGACTGCTGGGGTTAACAACGCAGCAACGCAACGCTCCACGCGTGGTTTCACAGATTCCCTTTCCTCTCGCAAAGGCGGGCGGTGAGCAATGCTTCACAGTACAAAGAAAACCCAAAGTGTTCCGATATTTTCCAGCTGGGCAGCAAATCTCCCAGCTGTTGCCACAAAGCCTTTGATGGTGATGACAGAATACAGCAGATATGACTTAATAAGTAATATGGCACACCGCATCGCTGCACGCGCTGCGTAATGAAAAATGGACTTCCTGTCTTCGGCGAGGAAACCAAGGTCACGGCCAGATGTGTCATTCCCCCGAGAGGGACGTCAGTTTCTGTGTGTGTGTGTGTGTGTGTGTGTGTGTGTGTCAGACTCCTCCAGAAGCGTCCTCTTGGCATGAATAAAACACACCGATCCTTAGCCAAGCTGTCAAAATGGCCCAGCGGCCCCCCCATCCCCAAGTGAAGTCCTGGTTTGCTCTCTCACTCTATCTCGATCTCTCTCGCTCGGAAACTATCCCCCAAATTAAATATGAATGCTTGACTTGGTCAGGACATGTTCGGGGCCACGTCACGGTTACTGGAAGTGAGGGGTGGAAGAGATATGGGTCGGGGGGGGGCGGAGGGGGGGGGGAGGGGGGGGGCTGGGGTGGTGCAGACCGGCCTCCCGGGCCGCGTGGTGGTGGGTGCGAGGGGGTGGGGGATGACAGGACAGACCTTTGCCTTTGATTTGATAGGTGAGGAAGATGTGTGTGTGAGTGTGTGTGTGTGTGTGTGTGTGTGTCTGTGTATGTGTGTGTGTCTGTGGGGTGTGTGAATGGGTAAAGATTACAGCCGGGGTGGAACATCCATCTCAGCCAGCCAGTCAGTCAGTCAGTCAGTCTGCACCGCAGTACGGCACGCATAATGAATGTGTTGCTAATGCCATCGCGATGTTTCGTGATGAAGGTGTTCTGGCTGATAGTAGCACACCCTGTGTGTCGAACTGCACCAAACATCTGCCCTCTGTAACTATCTGTATCAGTGAGGAGCCACAGCCCTTTGGCCAGATGTGCTTGTTTACCCTAAACACTCGTGAATTCATGAAAGCTTTAATGACACACCACACCATTTATGCTTTGAACTATATGACTCATAATAAATACGGACAAACTTCTTTAATTGAGTCCAGTCGAATCCAGCCTCCTCCCTTGTATTTGGCTTGTACATCTACTGAGCTCAGGCCTCCATTGCTGTGTCGGCCTGTGCAGACGATCTCTGACCTGTAATTTGCGTCGCAGCACTTGGAACCTTTAAAACCACCATTTTGTTTGGGCAGGAGGACTACCAGGCAGTTACCGCCGCACCGTGTCATTTGCCGTTTCTTTTTAACCATGGAGCCTGAAGAGCCCCCCCCCCCCCACCCTCTTTGAGGCGAATGTGAAATGCATGTACGCATAGTCACACAGAGTTAATTGCCAACTGTGAATTCCTTGACCGCTTTATGGAGACACTTACGAGCTAAGAAGCACAGGGCCTTAGGTTTCACCCGATCCCCCGTATCCCCTGGACAAAGTGTAGGCCTCAACACCACGAACCATGTGTTGGTGTCCGTCACATTACTTTAAAGAGCCTTCCATCATTCGAGTGCCTCCATCCATGACTCACTTCTGCGTCTCCTCGTTGTTTTTCTTTCTTCATGTGCATTCTTTTCACACCTTTTCATCGCAGCTGCAGGAGAGATTACAACAACTCGCAGTGCATGTATGTACAAAGACTGTTATTACATCATTATGTCAATGAACCTCTGTAGGGGAGACATTTAGATATCATGATATCAGAAACCATGACAACGTAACATGAAGGTTGTTGACAAATTGTGAATTTATCGTCAGCTATGCAGTGGCCTGGGGTGGCATGGGCCACCCCAATCATTTATGCGGGGGTGGCATTAAGTACGAGCACACACACCCACACACCCACACACACACACACACACATACACAACTTTGTGTGTGTGTGTGGGGGTGACTCTTTTGCAAGCCGTTGCCAGTTGCAAGCAGTTTTGTTGCAAATCTTTGGTCGTGAACCTGGTAAATGGGGCGAAATAATTCTATTGGAAAAAAATTGTTTACTGTAAATATTATAAATATACTACATATTCTGATTCTAATACCTCCAATTCAAGTTATCAATAGTATTCTTTTGCACAAGGGAATCTTTACTCGTACACCCGAGCAAAATGGTGGCACTGTTGAGCCCCGGAGACAAGACGTGGGCGTAACCCCAGATTCCCTGGAATCTTCTTAATGGCGTGTGTGGCTGACCGTTCCGCTCAAATCAAATCTTCTTATTCTTCTCTGGGTTGTTGTCAGGCGGGACTCACACTGATAGCGGACAGAATTAGAACTTGTCACACTCTACATTTCCATCTTCACATTGACATCGCCTCCACTCCCACCGATTTCCATGGAGGAGGAGGCAGGGGGGCTATTCAATTTACCCCAACCAATCACTGGAGACCAACGGTGCGTAGCCAACATGCCAACACACCGGATTTGCTGGGGTTTTAAGAGTGGAGCAAAGCAAGGGCGATATTGAGAAGACATGCTGTCTATGTAAAATACATGTGTTAATCAAAGGGCAAATGCGAAACAGAGCCCATTAAGTGAAATTGTCAGAGATGTCGGGGTAATTCTCCCATATGGACCCTGTGTCTCTGGTAGGATTTGTGTAAACTGTTTTCGAGTACTTGTCACGGTTGAAAATTCGCAAATGATTCTAAAGAAATGGCAAAGGGACAAACAACAGCTTAACAGCGACATTAGTCCTGCCCATGGCATTGATTGGCTAATTATGAGGCATATTATTATGAGCTCATTGGATACAAGTTTTGTTCAACCGAGGCCCCTCCCTGGACACACCATTGGAGCTATGTAACATAATGTCATCTGTGTCACTCTCTATATCCACTCAATATAGCAGGACTGGCAACTAACATTTAGCTGTTCATTATAGATCTACAATAATACAAATAATAATGCCCTTTGAATGTTACATTTGCTACATTAATTTGTTTTGTTTGATTGCAAATGTGTTCAATTGTATTCTAGTTGGACGCAATTACTTAGTGAAATGGTAAATGTGTTTGTGAGCGGTTCTAAAATATCATGTAGCCAATAGCCATGTGTTGTCAGTTGTGTCAGCATGTGCTCTATCAATTTGTCTTCAATTAATTTGTATTTTTATTTACTATTTGTTCTTCTATGTCTTCTATTTGCAATGTACTGTCTTTCCCACTCATTGTATGACTTTAGATCTCGAAGGAACCATCAGTCACAGCCTACACTGGAAGGGCATTTCTGATCCAATACGTGATGGGTAATTAAAATAGCCACCCTTAAAAGCGTCAGTAACCAAAACACTCAGTTTGAACCAACACCATCATCTCCTTCAGATTCGTTAGCGTCCTCGGTTCTCTGGCGGGGGCTTGTGATCACATGTTTGAGGGCGTCGCGGCGCGTGTGCACCGCTCTGTCTCCCGTGTGTTCAGCCCATTAACCAGCCTCTTCCAATTACAATGCCAGCAGGAGTCACACACACACACACACACACACACACACACACACACACACAGCTACTACATACTGTACACACTACACAAACACACACACACACATACACATAGATACTACATACACACTATATGAACACACACACACACACACACACAGTACACCCACACACACACACAGATACTACGTATACACACTGCACAAACACACACTACACACACACACACAGGAATGCACACTTGCAGCTCCCAACATGTTGGCTAAAGTAGGGCCATGCAGTGTGTGTGTGTGTGTGTGTGTGTGCGTGTGTTTGTGTGTGTGTGTGTGTGTGTGTGTGTGTGCGTGTGTGTGTGCGTGCGTGTGTGTATGTATGCGTGAGTGCACATAATGTTTTCTTTCCAATGTTAACTTTATTTGGACGATGAAAGTCTATTAGAAGAAGTGGCACCCGATGCACAACTGTGGCACTAAACCCCAACTGCAGAATCTCCAGTGCAGTTGATTCATCATGAATAGATTTTGAATTTCTGTCTGCTCATCCAGGCTCTATACGTTGACATTGTCGCCCTGTAGACGCACACGCACACACACACACACACACACACACACACGCACACGCACACGCACACACACACACACACACACACACACACACACACACACACAGAGCATCTTTGACTCGGTCTTCAGTTCTTCACTTGGTGTCAAGTATGAGGGCCATTGGTCAATGCTAAAGGTCACTAGGCAAACTGTGTGCAATCTCCTGCCTGTCAGCGTGCGCAGACTTGTGAAAAACCGAGGGCAGGCGTCAACAAATTGAACATTTCTGTCGGGCAGACAGACGGCAGGCCCCTGAGCGCGGTGTTGAGTGCAGCCGTACACAGCTGTGCGCATTACCCAGTTGGATTACGGTGTACTTACTCCAGGGACGCCGAACACTGGTGCCCAATACTCTTCCTATGCCGAGCCGCGTCCCTCCTAAAAATGGCACTACTACGCTCATATTGAATGTTATCAAAAATGAAAGCGAACAATATGTACACATTTACACAACAGCATACGGTCAGCACATTTCACAATCCTTCCAGGACAAGGCTGGTGTCATTCTTGGTTTTTAATTGCCGCTATCGCCAGTATGACAAGGGACATTTTCTCCAAGTCGTCCCGTCTGCCTTGCTCAGCACAATCCGTCCTCATATGTTTCATGTGACAGTTCTTTCCCTCAAGCGTCTCTCGAGGGGAGATTTAAGGCCGCCGCTGCTACAGATGCACGGGTTTGTTTGTTTGTTTGTTTGTTGCAGTGGCCTAACATGTGACGGCAAGAGGAAAAACATTTGCTGTTGTGTCCCCCTCACTTATGTTGACCGTCCGCACGCGTTTGTGTGGTTTTCACACCAACTTCATACTCAACCTCTTTATTCATGGGCTTGGGTGGTTTCTGTGTCGCTTTAGAGCTGTGACGAAGGACACGCAGATAGGGTATATTCAAAGGTTATACTTCAGTACATTAGTTCAGAAAAATACAAATAAATAGCATAGTCATTGGTGCAAGTTATTCCAATGACGTGGACTGACTGGGTTGTCTTTTAGGTGTATATACCGCTATCTGCTGGTCAAAAACATTGTTACATCTCCATTTCATAATAATACTTTAGCATGTCCAAAAGAAAAAGGCCCCACCTGCTGGTAAAAAGGCATCAGGTTTGCATACAAAGTGTATTTGCAATGTGTAGTTATCGTCATTATGGACGACAATGCCAGTCTTCTTGATCAAAATACAAAAACTAAATAAAATACAGTTGGAGTCAATCATCTTGTGGCTTTATTAACTATACATGCATTATCAGGAACATTACATCCACAGGAAATAACATTTCACATTGGGTTTTTGGTTAACATTTTACTGTTAGGAATTACATTTTAACATTTTAGTCATGTGTCACGAATTTACATTTAGGGAATTAGAAATCCACGTCTGATATTTGTAAAAAAAAACAACTAAAAACGATTGAGAGTTATGATGATTTCAATTGTAGGTAAACCTCATGCCTCCATAGACATACATTCATTAGGAGGCACGATACACCTTCATATAGTGTAGTGTGTGTTTGGTTTGATCCAATATACAAAAAATAAAAATAAATTAAAATCCCCAAATTGTCCAGACTGGCCCAAGCTGTCCACCTCATTAGTTTGGTTGTATTAGAAAAGTGGATATTTCCACATTTAAAACATGTTCCTTAAAAGTTCCTTTGCAGAAATTTTCTGAATGTATAATGAACCTATAACTGAAGCCTTTTCTGCCAGAAAAGGCATATAGTATATAGTAACAGCTATATTTGTAAACGACATATCTTGTATGTAAATGTTCAGTCTCCCCTCACTCCTCTTGGCTGAAAGGCTGGGAGCTGAGCTTCAGCAGCCGCTCCGCTGCCTTGCTCATCCTCTTCTTGTACTCCAAGCCTTCGTAGTTGCGCTTGGGGACCCCCCTGAAGCCGTAGATGGCCCCCCACCAAGCGGCTGCCATGACGCCGGTGGAGTCGCTGTCGCCGCCGTGGAAGAAGCCGTGATCGGCCAGCTTCTCCCACGAGTCGCCGGCACAGAGCAGGGCGTCGTAGGCGATCATGGGGGCGTCGTGCCCGCTGGAGCCCCCCCAGTCCCTGAAGGCCACCTGGGTGTAGAACTTCTCCCGTTCCTTCACTCCGTACTGCTCCGGGAAGCAGGCCTTCCCCGTGCCGTCCAGGATCCCCCGTTGGCTCAGGTAAGTCTGCCACGCGTTCCCAAAGTAGTCCCTGCAAAACAGAAATTCATAACAGGAAGTCAGTTTAAAGTCTTTTTTCTTTCTTTATTTGTCTCGGGCATCAACATTAAAAGATCACAATAAAACAGTAGAAGAAAAAAAACACCAATCATAAAAAATTAATCAAAGATGACAAAACAAAATCAATCGATGTGTTCGAGAAGGAGCAGGAATGAGCAAAATGCTTATCATGTCCCGCCCCTACATCAACAGTGTTATATCAGATAAAGAAATATATAAGTCATCATAACCATTAATGATTGATCATTTGACAGAAGTTGTTATTGTGTCGTGTTCGTATTAAAATAGGTTCCACAGGTGTTTGTGTGAGTTGTTCTGACATCCACAATAAACCATGAACAGCATACAATGTGAAAGTAACATAATACGCAGATTACATTTTCTGTGTAAGAAATATAATACAACAGTATGATCATTCAACAACCCTGTCGCGCAGCGTTGTGTAGTAGAAACGACAACGTCCGTAGGATAATACGATTTTAGGTTGTGTTCTGAGTTTAATAAGTGGGTGGTAATGGATGAGGCTTCGTGGTGCTCCAAGGTTCTGAGCAGAATTTGACATTTTATTGCGCCGTTGTCAGATGCCGCTGGTGTGGAGTGCTTCAAAGACCTTATGATGTAAATCAGGGGTCACTAACAGGCGGACCGCGGTCCGAGTACGGACCCAGACGCCATCCCATACGGACCCGGACCTATCAACAAATTATTACATTATTTTTAATTTTGACGGGGCGCTTCTATTTTAAGCGGCACAGCTTTTATAGACTTTACGGCGAGGTTTACGTCACTGGATTAGTTGACCAGGAAACTTACAAACCAACCGCGTGCGAGTTAAGCCACCCACGTGATGCTACTCAGCCAATCAAATCTGTGCATTCAAGGCGAGCAACATTGCGAGCCGCGACTCTGAATGCAGACAGATGAAAGAGTGACAGGCGAGGAGTTTAACGATACAGGGAGAGAAGACGGACAGACAAGTGAGTGGGAGTCGGGAAAAGTTAAAAATGGCGCTTTCTAAGAGAAGAAAAGTAGACCGCGAAAACCGAGCATTCCAGACGGAATGGACCGACGCATACCTGTTCATTCTTCCCGCAGCGAGCACAAAACCACTCATATGTGTCTCATATGTTCAGAGACCGTGGCACTTATTAAAAGTGGCAATGTGAAACGCCACTATGAGACAAAGCACAAAGCTTTTGAACAGTCATACCCACCCAAGTCTGAACTGAGGTCAAAGAAAATTTGCAGTCTCAGGGCCCAATATGATCAATCCACCAGGATTTTAACCCATTCTTTCACTGCCCAACAACGTGCTCATGAATGTTCCCTCAGAGTTGCTTGGATTTTAGGTCAACACAAAAAGCCCTTTACAGATGGAGGTGTTGTCAAGGAGTGCATGAGTGCAGTAGCAGAAACATTACTTGAGGGTCAACAAAAAGAAGAGCTTTGTGACAAAATAAAGCAAATACCTCTTTCAGCATCAACAGCCACAAAGAAAGGTAAATATTAGCCCAGGATGTGTTAGCCCAGCTGGATGAAGCCATTCATAAGACACCATGTGTAGGCTTGGCTGTAGATGAGTCCACTGATGTGTCTGACAATGCTCAGTTGTTGGTTTATGCAAGGTTCTTCAACAAAGACAAGAAAGAGTTCTGTGAAGACATATTAGGTGTAACTTCCCTTCAGACCAATACAAGAGGAGAGGACATCTACCTGGCCATTAAGGAGATGTTAACAAAGCGAGGAATAGAGCAGCAGTGCTTGCACTGCTGCCTCACAGCAAGAAGGTCCTGGGATCGATTCCCGCCTGGGGCGCTGTTGACTCGGGTGCCCAGGTGGGTGATCTCCCGGCCTTTCTGTGTGGAGTTTGCATGTTCTCCCCGTGCTCCGTGGGGTCTCCTTACGGAGTAAAAGAACCCCAATTAAAAACATGCGAAGAATCGCTTCTCCTGTCCAGTCGTTGACCAAGACGTGGACGAAAGATCTGGAGCTGATGGTCCCCGGGCACTGTCTAGAACGGCTGCCCACTGCTCCTGGCTGCCCCTGGAGGGGCAGCAAAACCCAGGATGGGTCAAAAGCAGAGACTAAATTTCCACGGGCCACCCTCCCTGCATGTGTGTGTGTTTGGCGGCCACCACTTCAAGCATGCTGTGTTTGTGTGACCATAAAAGTGTGGATCATTAAAGTTGTTGTTCTTCTTCTTCTTCTACCACAGATGGAGCCCCTGCCATGCTAGGGAGAGAGAAAGGAGCTGTGGCAAGAATGAAAGAGGACAATCCTGAGCTAATCTCTTACCATTGCATCAATCTGTCCTATGCTCCACCCTGTCAGATGACATGCTGAGGTGATGAACACAATGATGAAAATGATAAATTTTCTCAGGGCATCCTCTTCTTGTCAGCATCGCATGCTCAGGGAATTCCTCAAAGAAGTTGATGCAAACGCTGATGATCTTTTGCTTCACAACAATGTCAGATGGCTCAGCAAAGGCAGGGTTGTTGGAGTGATTTTGGTCCATCAGAAGGGAATTAGCAGCTTTCTTGGCAGAGCTGAGAAGTCAGAAAGCAACACACTTTTCTCTCTTTTTAAAGGATGAGAAAAATATGGATAACGTGGCCTTTTTGGTTGATATCACTTCACACCTGAATGAAGTGAATATGAAGCTACAGGGCAAGGACAATTCAATTTGTGAACTGATGACAGCTGTCCGCTCCTTTCAGAGGAAACTTGAGGTGTTCAAAGAAGCCCTGCAGGGAGACTATGTACACTTCCCAGCAGTGCAGGAACAGGTTCAGGGACAGAGAGATGTGTCTTCTTTTGTTGACTTTGTTGATAAGCTGATTGAAAACTTCAGCAAACGTTTTGACAGCTTCAGCTTTGGACAGCAGCTCACCATGTTCATTCAGAACCCATTTCTAATCACTGATGTCAGAGGGTTCTCAAAGGAAGTCACACAGCAATTCAAGTGGGCAAATGCTGGGCTTCTCCGGATGCAACTGGTTGATCTCCAAGCAGATGTGGCCCTGAAAGAGCAGTTTGGAAGAACTGACCCTGCCACTTTCTGGCTCCAAATGGTCTCTGAGACAGCTTTACCAGGTCTGAGGAAAGTAGCCCTGTACATCTTGACCATGTTTGGCTCCACATACAGCTGTGAGGCAGCTTTCTCCACAATGAACATAATTAAAACTAAATATCGTTCCAGGCTCACCAATGAGCACCTGCACATGTGTATGAGAATGGCCCTGACACCATTCCAGCCCAGATTTAAAATCCTGGCAGGACAAGCTAGTGCTCAATTCTCTCACTGAACAACAGAAAGTGGGGAAGACATGAGAAACTGTAAAACTAAAATTGTTAAGATGTTTTGAGATCTATATGTTGTAAAATTGGTAGAGACTGTTAAGTCGAGTTGTGAAAGTTACAGAAAAAGGGAAATTCAAGCTGCTGCTACACTTTATTACATTTTTTATGAAATTAAGCACTTTGTTTTAAGATGCACAATTTAAATATCATTTTAAAATGCAGCCCTTCTTTAACTTGATAATAGAAGATTGTTCATAGGCTATATCTAAAGTAGCGTATTATATATGTTTCAATGTTAACAATGCATTTTGTTAAAATGTTTTTAACTTGTATTTTCCTTGATTTGACAGTCCATTGTTGATTACAGACGTTGATACAACTACTAGGCTACTTCTGTACTTCACAATCATAACGCAAGTTAGACATTATGATGTTCCGTACCTTTGCTTGAGGAGATTTTCTCTAACTGGACCTTTTCAAATTTTAGTTGAATACCCCTGATGTAAATGATTAGACCGTTTGTCATTAAAATATGCAAAATGTTTGGGCGAAATGTGGAGATATATTCGGACACATATTTCTGTTATTTCCAAAGTGACTGCAAGGCAAGAAGTGTTGATTTTTATATTGTTTTTTTTGTAATATCCGAGTGGGCCATGTTCAGAGCCTCCATTGTAGAGGCTGCAGCTCGTAGCTGTGGTCAAAAGGCTGTCGGTGCCTGTCGTGGCGGCAACCCAAGAACCCGTTGGTGGACACCAGTGGTGAAGGAAGCCGTCAGGCTGAAGAAGGAGGCCTTTCGGGCCTGGTTGGCCCAGGGGTCTCCTGAAACAGCAGACAGGTACCGGGAGGCCAAAAGGACCGCAGCTTCAGCGGTCGCTGAAGCAAAAACCCGGGTGTGGGAGGAGTTCGGGGAGGCCATGGAGCAGGACTTTCGGTTGGCCTCAAGGAGGTTCTGGCAAACTGTCCGGCGACTCAGGAAGGGAAAGCAGGGCTTGGCTCAGGCTGTGCTCAGTCGGGGAGGAGAACTGCTGACCCAGACTGAGGATATTGTCGGGCGGTGGAAAGAACACTTTGAGGAGCTCCTGAACCCGACCAGTACGTCCTCTGGGGAAGAGGCAGAGTCTGAAGACTCGGGGGAAGTCTCACCCATATCCTTGGTAGAGGTCGCTGAAGTAGTCAAAAAGCTCTTCAGTGGCAAGGCGCCAGGTGTGGATGACATTCGCCCTGAGATGCTGAAGGCTCTGGACATTGTCGGGCTGTCGTGGCTGACACGCCTAGTCAATGTAGCGTGGAGGTCGGGGGACAGTACCTGTGGAGTGGCAGACCGGGGTGGTGGTCCCCATTTTCAAGAAAGGGGACCGGAGGGTGTGCTCCAACTATCGGGGTATCACACTGCTCAGCCTCCCCGGGAAAGTTTATTCCAGGGTGCTGGAAAGGAGGCTCCGGCCGATTGTCGAACCTCAGCTCCAGGAGGAACAATGCGGTTTCTGTCCTGGCCGTGGAACAGTGGACCAGCTCTTTACCCTCACAGGGTTGTTGGGGGGCGCATGGGAGTTTGCCCATCCAGTCTACATGTGCTTTGTGGACTTGGAGAAGGCCTATGACCGTGTCCCCCGGGGAATCCTGTGGGGGGTACTACGGGAGTATGGGGTACTGGGGCCATTGATACGTGCCATTCGGTCCCTGTACGAACAAAGTGCGAGCTGTGTCCGTATTCTCGGCACAAAGTCAAGCATGTTCTCAGTGGGTGTTGGACTCCGCCAAGGTTGCCCCTTGTCACCGGTTCTGTTTCGTGATCTTCATGGACAGAATCTCAAGGCGCAGCCGAGGTGAGGAGAGTGTCCGGTTTGGGGACCTCAGAATTGCATCTCTGCTCTTTGCAGATGATGTGGTTCTGTTGGCTACATCAGACTGTGACCTCCAGCATGCACTGGGGCGGTTTGCAGCCGAGTGTGAAGCGGTCGGGATGAGAGTCAGCACCTCCAAGTCTGAGGCCATGGTTCTCTGCCGGAAAACGGTGGAGTGTTCCCTCCGGGTTGGGAGTGAGTTGCTGCCCCAAGCGAAGGAGTTCAAGTATCTCGGGGTCTTGTTCACGAGTGAGGGCAAAATGGAGCGGGAGAATGGACAGACAGATTGGTGCAGCGTCTGCAGTGATGCGGGCGCTGTACCGGTCCGTTGTGGTGAAGAGGGAGCTGAGCCGGAAGGCGAAGCTTTCGATTTACTGGTCCATCTATGTTCCAACCCTCACCTATGGTCACGAGCTTTGGGTAGTGACCGAAAGAATGAGATCGCGGATACAAGCGGCCGAAATGAGTTTCCTCCGCAGGGTGGCTGGGGTCAGCCTTAGAGATAGGGTGAGGAGCTCAGACATCCGGAGGGAGCTCGGAGTAGAGCCGCTGCTCCTCCGCATCGAAAGGAGTCAGCTGAGGTGGTTCGGGCATCTGATTAGGATGCCCCCCGGGCGCCTCCCTTTGGAGGTTTTCCGGGCACGTCCAACTGGGAGGAGACCCCGGGGCAGACCCAGAACCCGCTGGAGAGATTATATATCTCGTCTGGCCTGGGAACACCTCGGGATCCCCCAGGAGGAACTAGAGAGTGTGGCTGGGGAGAAGGAAGCCTGGGGGGCCCTGCTTAGCCGGCTGCCACCGCGACCCGACCCCGGATAAGCGGACGCTAATGGATGGATGGATGGATGTAATATCCGCTTATGTGCTCATCATTCCGACTTGGTAGCGAGGGTGTGATTCAACAGACAAACATGCACTTGCACACGCACACGCACACGCACACACACACACACACACACACACACAACACACACGGTCCATCTACCAGTTGCAGATGTTCTGCTCCACGCAGTGACCCGTCTGGGTCACGTACTGCAGGGCCCGGGGCAGGAGCTCCATTAGACCGTGGCCCCACGCCTCCACGGGCGGGGAGCCTCGCACAGCGTAGGCGGTGAACAGCGCCGCCGCCAGGGCCCCCAGGTACCCCGTGGGGTGGTGGTGGGTCAGCCAGCCGCTCTCCACGCTCACGGCAACCAGGTGGCTCTCCTGCTCCGGGCCGGGGAAGCGCAGGCCGATGCACATGGCGCGCATGGCCGCCCCGCAGCCCCCGCCCATGCGGTTGAAGGGGATCCTGTGGTCGCCGTCCGGCTGCCTCTCGTGCAGCGCCACTTTGGATATGCAGGTGAGGCCTGGAGGGGGACCACCACAGGGATTAGTGGCATTCAGCTGGGTTGTATAGTTCAGTGTCTTTAGATTAGGATAAGGATTTTAATTATAATTTGAATGTCTACATAAATTCCAATGTCTACATTTTACGTGTTTTTGTTTTAACATGGACAAAAAACACTTTTTTTAGAAGATAAGATAACTTCATCTTGAAGGAAATTCTTGTGCCAGAGGTTGCTCAAAAATACAAGAATAAAAACAATAGAATAATAAATGTACAGTGTATAAGCCTAAAAGAAAAACAATATCGGTAAGATATAGTTAGTAAAATAAATAAGTTGCCAATGGTATTAAGAAATTAAGTAAATTAATTACACTAATACTGAAATAAATAACGATAACAAAAACACAACACAACAGATCTCTACCTGCGGCTCGTCCGTCCATGTCCCGCATGCAGCGGATGTAGTTCTTCACCAGCTGCTTCACCAGGGCGCCCAGCGTCTGCTTGTCCTTCTTCCCCACCTCCATCAGCGCCTCGGCGGTCGCCAGGTGCATTACCGTGTCATCGCTCACCGGGAAGTCCTTGGCGTCCAGCATGGCCAAGCCCCCTCGCTCCGCCACTTCCCGGTGGATGCGCTCGCCGTCTCTCTCAAACTCCCAGTTGCCGTGGTTGTAGGCCAGGGCGTCACCGGCGCCGCTGAGCACCATGCTGGCCTCGTAGCGCTCCGTCAGGGGAACCTCGGCGGCCGCCATCTGCGAATCTGAACGTGTGTGACGCACAACGCAGTGTTTTTATTAACGTACGCCTACCTAGAGGAAGCACACACTGAAACTCATTCAAGCACATAGGATAGGCCTAGGATAGGCCTATAAGGCCACTCGTCTCGACTACTGCAACTCTCTCCTGGCTGGACTCCCTGCCTCAACAATCAAGCCCTTACAACGCATCCAGAACGCAGCAGCACGCCTCGTGTTCAACCTACCTAAATTCTCCCATGTAACCCTCCTCTTCCGCAACCTCCACTGGCTCCCGGTAATCGCTCGCATTCGATTCAAGACACTGGTACTGACTTTCATGGCTGTCAACGGAACCGCCCCTACCTACCTCCAAAAATTAGTCCGACCCTACGCCCCAGCCCGACCACTCCGCTCGGCAACTTCTGCCAAACGACTGGTACCGCCTTCACTAAAAACAGCCAAACATCGCTCTTCCAAGTCCCAACTCTTCACGGTTCTGGCTCAGCAGTGGTGGAATGAGCTCCCGGCTCATGTCAGGACGGCCGAGTCGCTCGCCAGCTTCCGCAAGAGACTCAAGACCCACCTGTTTAGAGTTCACCTGGACTCTACATAACCCCCCTCCTTAACAAGAGACTCAAGACCCACCTGTTCAGAGTTCACCTGGACTCTACATAACCCCCCTCCTTAACAAAGAGACTCAAGACCACCTGTTTCAGAGTTCACGTGGACTCTAACATAACCCCCCTCCTTAAACAAGAGACTCAAGACCCACCTGTTCAGAGTTCACCTGGACTCTACATAACCCCCCTCCTTAACAAGAGACTCAAGACCCACCTGTTCAGAGTTCACGTGGACTCTACATAACCCCCCTCCTTAACAAGAGACTCAAGACCCACCTGTTCAGAGTTCACCTGGACTCTACATAACCCCCCCTAGCACTAACCTGCGTGGTTTATATGTTCTTAACGACTTATTAATGGCACTTTAGCATTGTTTGTTCGTTCTACCGATGTTGTAGTCATGCTTAGAATTGCATGGCCCTGCCCAGACTACTTATGCAGGGGCAACGTTAGGCATTATGAACACTGCGTTCTATTAGTCTCGTAAATAGGAATGCTCGAAAACAGCTCTATTCTTATCTTCAGGTACCACAGTGATATATTGCTGCCTCTCCTTCAACAAATGTACTCTTTGTAAGTCGCTTTGGATAAAAGCGTCTGCCAAATGCCCTAAATGTAAATGTAAATGTATAAGACAATACTAAATACTTTTTTTTATGAGATACACACTCACAAAAAAGTCAAAGTTTCCAGTCTGCATATGGAAATTTACGGACCGCTGGTCTGGATGGACAATCACCCGGACCGTGCAGGAGCCAATCAGAATGCAGGAAGTAACACAGCCGTATAATAACAAAAGACAATCCTAACCGAGGGCCTCAAAAATGAAGCCCCCGTGGAAGTGCCAGTCTCTACCAGTTGGTACGGTCCACTGAGGTAGGCTGGTAGTCTTGATCTAGTCAGCCTACGTCTGCGTAAGCTGGACACTCCCACTTATGATGTCACTTCATCACTATGGGGAAAAATAAATTGCTTGGAACGGCTAACCACGCCCCCATGTGGTGCTATATAGGTCCCCTTTAAACCTGCAGTCTTCCTAATGTGTACAATAAGTCCCTCGATCTGCACATTCAGAGGTGGCAAGAGTACACACGTTCTGTACTTAAGTAGAAGTACAGATACTTGTGCAAAAAAATACTTTGATAAAAGTAGAAGTACTGTACTGATTCAACTTTTTACTCAAGTAAAAGTAAAAAAGTACAGGCTCTGAAATGTACTCAAAGTAAAGTAAGTAAAGTAACTTTTTTCGGCTGTTTTTGTTCAAAGCTAACACAACCTCACGTCATATTAATATATATATAATAATAAAAGGGAATAGGAACTTTATTTCTACTTCTATTACTGCCTTTCTGAAAGTATTCAGCATGAACAACAAAAACAAAGTGGATGGACAAAACAAGCTCTATTTGCTGTCGTCTACATAGTAGACTTCGCCTCTCCATAGGCCTTAAGAAATCACACAAATTAATAATGTTGGAAATCAATAAGTAAATACATTTAGATCCCCAAATCTAATATCCAAATAATACCA